>ML829396.1:97358-107469 GCA_009831015.1 Picea engelmannii | reverse complement strand
GTAAGGAGAGCAATCAGTTGAGGGCCTCAAGAGCCTTCCATTGGAGAGGGAAGGGACCCAAGTCCTCTTTCTCCATTGTGTATCTTTGGATTTCATCAATCAGATCAGCTAATACATTGGTGATATTGGTCCATTTACATTTGGTCTTCATTTTCTCACATGCTCATAGTTTTAATTAGTTTTAGTTTGATTTCTGTTTATAACTTAGTTGTTTCTCTTTCTAACCTTTTACCTTACAGCTGTCATGCCTAGAAGATCCCAACTGGGCATGTAAGCACTCATAATTTTCTCACACAGTGACGAATTGGGTGCAAACAGTTAGCATGCTGGAAAGTCATTGGTCAACCTGAGTTGTCTCTGTCACCTACTCTCCTCACTGCGTTCGATGGTCGTTCTTTTTTACTGCATGGCATCATTCCTTCTTTCCCTGTGCAGTTGGGGGGGAAGACTGTGTGCATCAAAGTAGAGGTAGTTGATGCCCCCATCGACTACAATCTATTGTTAGTTCCTAGTTGGACTTATGCAATGCAAGCGATGGTCGCTATAGTTTTCCGAGTCTTATTGTTTCCACATGAAGGCCGGATAGTGACCATTGATCAGTTGTCCTTCTCTCGACTTGACCCAGCCTTGGGTGCATCCACGGTTCCCATGATAGATAATCCTTAGGCCGATGTTGTTAACATAGGAGTTGGTTTGTGCCCATCTTTGATGGGTACTTTCAATTACCCACCTCCTCATGGCGATGTCAAGTTTATATCGACTCACCACAAGGCTGAGATTTTTCATGTTTCGTCGTTTCGCATGACTTACTTTCAGGATCCGTGGATTCTTCCTTCCCCATCAGCCATGATGGATGAGACAGGGCATGATGGCATGTTCATGCCCTTGTCGTCCGCTGAAGTAGCGTACTCTCTAGTCCAGCAAACTTCAGCTACTCCCGATCCGACTCCCGCACAAGTGTTGGATCCACCTCCAGAGCCTATCTGGGCTCAGGGTTCTCTTGCTACCACTGATTTGTTAGACTTAGTCTTGCCTTCTGACGAAGCTGTAATCGAAGCGATGACTAGTCCGGACAGACCTTGGGAAGATCTTCATCACAGATCATATTTCCTCCCAGAGTTGCACAGAATCGCGGCAGGAGAATTCCCTATCACCATGACGGGAGATCAGTCGTGTCCTATTAACCTCTTAGCTACACAGGAAATTTATGCTAAGGGAAATATGGCGACTATCGCTGAAACTATACCTATCAATATCTCCAGAACCCCTGATGTCATAGACAATGTGTTTGTCAGAGCATACAGCTCCCCCGAGGAGATGCCAGGCATTGACCCACAAAGTGTCGATCATGAGCTACCTTTGTTGTTTTTCAAGCTCGCTTCGAGATCCAAAAGCAACATCCGGCGAGACTGCATTTATTCTTTTCGATCTCATCCAGATTAACTGAGAAAAGTAACCATTATGGAGTCTTCTTTAAGCCCTTTTCAGACTCCTTAAAGATGAAAAGATTGTCGAGTGAACTTGTTTCTTCACACTCGTTAAATTGGTCCAGAAGAACGTTCCTTAAACGGGTCTCCTTCTAAGTCCTTTTTAGACCCTCTAAACATGAAAAGATTGCCGAGCGATCTTGTGACCCTTCACGCTTGTTAAACTGAAATTTGAAGTCACCTCTGTCCGGCAGTAGTTTACCCCTTTTTTGGTCCAGATGGTCAACTGTACGAACAAAGGAATACTCTATTGAATGTCCATTCTTTAGAAGAGTATCCTCGGGTAAGATTTTATTCCTTTTTCGGGCCTGAGGGACTAAATTTACGAAAAAGAAACCCCCCGGAGTCCATAGTTAATCTCTTTTCAGACTCCCTAAAATTGAAAAGATCGTCGAGTGACCTTATTCTTTCACACTCGTTAAAATGGTCCAGAAGAACATTCCTGACGAAGTCCATAGTTAATTTTTTTTCAGACTCCTTAAAAGTGAAAAAATAGCCGAGTGATCTTGTCCTGTTCACACTCGTTAAAATGGTTTTGAATTGACGTCTAATCAGTGCTAGTTTACCCCTTTTTCGAACCGACTAGACTATTGTCGAAAAAGGTACCCAAATGGAGTTTCCTTTTATGCTTTTTCAGACTCTCTAAATATGAAAAATCATCGATCGTCCCTTCTTTGGGCTCGTTAAACTTACATTGAAGGACGTTACCATTGTGTGTTCTATCAACCGCATTTGCATCCTTTACCCATCAGTCTAGTAACAGTTTGCCTTTGCGTCTTAACACCTTTGACCACTGGAGGATTTTCCCGAGTATCATTTCCTAGAACATCAGTCTTGTCCTTGTGCCTTGAGCTTGTATGTTTTCTATGCTCATTCCTCCATTGTAACATAATATTCCTTTATTCTTTTTCACAAATTATCAAAAAGAACAAAAAAATCAAATATACCCCAAAAAGAGGATGGGAAAAGTATTTTTGTTATTGGCAGCATCATGAGTCGCCCTTGGATAAAGCACATCTGTCTGTTTGATTCATCAGACTTTGGGATGTAGTACAACCTTAGGAAGATTTGCTCGCTATATTGAGTTGTGTCCTCCACCGTTTGGTTACTCTTCCAAACATATGGAGAGTTTGCGTTGCCTCCTGCTTCATAGACTTATGATTAACAGATATGTTGCCTGAGTCTTATCACTTGCCGTGCTATTGTCTAAGGGAAGTTTGTCACTAAGCCTGAGTCGGCCCCTCTGCAATATGTCTCTTGTCCACATACTCGGCCATCCTGAACATCCAATCAAGTCTTTGTTCGAAATCACTGAAGCCTTCAGTCCGATCATCAAGATTATCAAGTCCATAACTGACGAGCCGTCGAAGACCTCTGGGTAGTGCAGTCATACACTTATATTACACTCCTACCCGAGTTTTAGAAGATTTTGAAGTTGTTGCTTGAGCTCTGAAGTACAGCCATCAGGCCGAATCAGCTTCTGGGAGATGGATACTTTCTATGTATATCTTTCTGATTTTGAGATGTAGCTCCATTTTGTATTGTTCGCGGCTACTCTTTATAGTTATTTGACATGGATCTAAAGTGTATTTGATTGGTAGCCATGGTTCTGATTTATCCTGAGCATGGGTATTCCCGCCTCGGTGAGACATTTGATATTTTTTGCAGATGACACCTCCTAATTCTTGATTTTTGGGCTCACTCATTCAGCATATCAGTACAGATTGGTAAAGAATTGGTAATGTATTTCAACCATCAGATACTCTTCTGACCTCACACATTAGGGGGCATCTGTTATAACCCTAAAATGCACCACACATGCTTACCTGGCATCAAGCCAACTTATATCCCTTCCTTGCCAAGGCCATGCTGAACAAACTCTTGAAAAACCACTTAAATCAAGTAACTCGTGCCCTAACCCATTACTAGGTGCGTTGGAATGCTGGCAGGACTTATACTGCACGCGTTGGAACGCTGGCTGGCCCACTATAGCCCGTGTTTACCTAACAAAGCACAAAAACAGGAAAGTTGCCGATGGAACGAAAAGCTTTGGGTCAGTTAACTGGAACTCCTGGCCATGCATGGATGAGAGTTCATCCAAAACCCTAGCTCCTTATAGCCTATAAAAGAAGGGGTAGGGGTACTATTCAAAAAAGGAAAATCGTAGCAAAGAAACTCTGCCCACTTGTCGAATCCATTTTGTCCCAGCCCTTTAGCCTTTCCTCAAGCTTTAGGAGAATTCAAGCAAAGCAGTTGGAGGACAAAGAAGAGGAGGAGCCCAGGATCAGGATCAAGGAACGGTGGTCAATCTCTATGATTATTGTAAGTTGATTCATCTTGAGATTAATAAAGAATACTTTTCCCATCCCAATGTACGAGTCTTATATGTTTTATTTGATTTATGCTTAATCTCTAACCCTCTAGTAGAACAATAGCATGCATGTGTAGTGTTTTTGTCTTGATTGCAGGATCGTCTTTGGAAGGAGCAGCAGAAGCAAGGAGAAAAAGCGCAACGGAGGATCTACACCAAACGTCGATAAAAAGGTTAGTCATTTCTTTCCATGTTTGCATGTGAAAAAGGGTTTTAGGTTTGGGGAAGAAGGTTAAAAGTAATTTCTTAAGGGTCATGATCTGCATGCAAGTTTAAGCCCTAGCTTGTTAGTCCGTAGGGTATAATTTCCCCACAACAGTACCCTTCAGATATCGAACACTGCATTTGACTGCTTTCCAATGGCTTTCTCTGGGATCCTGCATGAACCAAGAAACCACACTAACAATAAAGGATATATCAGGTGGACTATGAGTAAGATAAATAAGACTGCCTACCAATTATCGATAGAGTGTAGCATCGGCAGTGAGTGTCTAACAAATTTTAGTCAGCTTCACTCCAGATTGAAAAGGAGTGGAAAAAGGCTTGCAATCAATCATGTTAAAATGTTTCAACAAATCCATTACATATTTATATTGAGAAATAAAAAAACCATCACATAGTGGTAATACTTGAAGACCCAAAAACTAATGCAGAGTGTCAATATTTGTCATGTCAAAGGAATCAACGAGTTGTTTCTTCAATCTAAATATGTAAGCATTAGTATTTCCAGTAATGGTTAAGTCATCAACATATACAACAACAATCAAGGTGTCTTCGTTGGAGTGGAGAACATATAGACTATGATCATATTCACACCATTTAAAGCCTAGTCTAAGAAAGAAATTGTCAATCTTAGCATAACAGGCTCAGGGGGCCTGCTTCAAACCATAAAACGACTTCTTGAGTAGACACACCAAATTGGAATTAATCAAAAAGATAGGTGGTTGTTCCATGTAAATTTCTATAGATATATCATTGTGAAGAAAGGCACTCTTCACATCCATCTGATGAAGTTTCCATCCAAAACTAGTAGCAAGGAAAAAAATTAATTGAACTAAGTTCATCTTTGAAACAGAGGCAAAGATTTCAGTGTATTCAATGCCTTCTTGCTGAGCAAATCCTTTTGTTACAAGGCTTTCTTTATGTCACTCAACAACACCATCAGAGGTAAATTGGGTCGTGTAGACCCATCGACACTTCACGATGTTCTTTCCATGTGGTTGGGGAACCAAGTCCAAGGTTTGATTCTTTGACAAGGATTCAATCTCAGTCTTCCTGGATTGTTCCCATTCGGGTCATCATTCGGCATCGAAGTATTTTAAAATATCAAAGGTTTCAAGGACACAAGTCAAGAGGGAAATGCTAGCATGTTGCTTTTGACTTCGGGTTTGACATCCTCGAGATGCATCTCCAACATCAACTCCAATGGCTTCAATGGTCTTGGCATCCCAATGAGGCAGACAAGAAATAGGTGAATTTTGGTTCACTTCAGTAGAATGATCAGAAGTCAGAGGTTCTGCAGTCGGTGGACTAGTCGAAACATAAGATGTTGGACTAGTCGATTCAGAGATCGATGGTCGAGTCAAAACAGAGACAATAATTGACGAGCCAATCGAAGGACTTAAGAGAGGAGCAGGAGATCCAGCATTCGAGATAACATCAAAAGGGGCATCCTAAAACAATCGAGGGGAGGCATTCAACAACTTGACTCCAAAATACTTCTCATTGAACCGAACATTACGTCGAATAATAATCTGTCATCGGATAGGATCAAACAGCGGATAGGTTTTCAACTCTTAAGAGTAGCCCATCAAGATGCAATCATGACTCTTTCAATCCAATTTATTTTTACAATCATCAGGAATGTGAGAATATTATGACACATCAAGGCCTGAGAAGTCCTAACTTGGAAGGTGAAATTATCAGTCGATGTGCAAACAGTCGACGTGTCTCCTTCAATCCTCTTAAACTTCTCCTCTAAATTGTGTCGCTTCTTGAAGCATTTTTCTTGACATGTCCAGTCTTTCCATAGTACCGACATGTTTTCTTCCTTTGATTTCATTGTGGTTGTCTCTGAGGTCCTGATCATTCTATGCAGGTTTCTGTGCAGAAGCATCAATTTGCACTCTATTCCTGGAATCCATCTTGCCTTTTCCCTTGAGAGTGGGCCTGGTGCTTACCACCAAGCTTACCTTCTTCAAGCAATCTATGTTGATCAGTAATTAAAATTTCACAAAAAATTTCAAAGGAGTAGTTCAGATGTTGACAATCAAGTCCACTGAGATGAAAACGAATTTCTCGGGCGATGTAGGTCATGATTACCCCTACAGCCTTATCATTCTTTCCATCAATGGAAAATGAACATATTTCTATTCCACCATATAAAATACATAAAGAAACCTAGAATTAATCTGAACTCCTTTTCCAACTAATCCTTCTTCCAGCTAAAAAACCAATCTTCCATATTGTTTCCAAGGAGATTAAACCTTACCTTAAACAAAGAGAATGTCGAGCCCCAGACTTGACGACCGTATTGGCACTGAAAGAATAGATGGGGCACTGTTTCCTCCTTTGATCTACACAATGCACATTGGTTGGGCCCTGTAACACCATGTTTCCCCCAAATTTGTAATTAATCCTAATACAGGAATTACCATGCTAAAGCATGATGAAAATGTGAATGTATGATGTGAATGGACCTTATGAAGAAGGTTGATAAATGTAAATAACATTTTGAATTTATTGCAGGATTGTTGATGAGGGGATGTGCAGAAAAAGAGACCACGATGGCGGTGGAAGGCACTTGAAAAGGTGGTGTTAACTTCCACCAAGAATTAAATACCGTATTTGGACTCTACTGGCCCGGAGAACCAAAAGCAGTTCGCTGGCCCTGAAATTCAATGCCTCACAGGCTGGTAGGTGGATGGCTTGATGAGGGATGGGATGGTGAACTTCCCATCCGTAGAGCCGTCAGGCCTGATCGGCGCGAGGGTAATCGTGCCACATGCAACCTCGCGAGAGGATAAGGTGTATGGCAGAAGCGATTAGAGGGGAGACGCGAGGGGAACTCTGGAATTATGCAGAGTGAGTGATAGTAGAGAGGAAGGATTGCAACCTTCGCTCCTGGTCACTGGCAGACAGAGAGACGCAGTATCAGAGCATCGTGGTCTCAGCTCGGGGGTGGCTAGTGGTAAATCCATTGGGAGTCGTTGAGCCTACGGTTGGGTGGAAACGACCACCCCTCTCAGCAGTTGCACCCATTTCTGGTGATATTTTCGGATAAGTGTTCTACATATTTGTATCTTGAAGTTCATAGAATGATATAGATATATGTATATGCTTATAGAACTGCAAAATTATAAAATATTTCTGTGTAAGAATGTTTGTGCAATGTTTGATAAGAATGAATAGATATATGCTCATAACAGAGGAACCCACGCAGGACGTACATGGATAAAGAAATTTTATTTATGCCTAGATTGAGCTAAGTCAGGCCCCAGCCCATTCTCGGAAAGTTGCTTTCCCTTACTCGTCTACAGGGATGCCCAATATAGATCTCTTCACAGAGATTTCCTCCTTAGAAAGGTTCACCAAGAACCCAGAAAAAGGACTTGAATGGGCAAGTCTTAATAACCCGGTACGAGGAGAAATGACCCTCTTAAGGTTCCGAGGTAACAGTGTAGGGATGAGTAACAAATCAATGGATGAGATCCTGTCGGAAGACCCATGGTCATTCACGACCATCAGACTAATGGGAGTAGTAAGAGCGTTATACCTCTTGCTTCTTTTCCCCCTATCTTTGTGAATAGCGAGGAAATCGGGAATCGTAGGTTCCCCAAGGTCCATGAGAACATTTGGAACGCAAATATTTCCACATCCACGAAGTAGTGGAAGAGTGTGCGTGGTGGGATAGATCTGAATCCGTCAGATCTTGTGCAAATATCCGTTAGCCGTTAGATAGGGTTAAGATGCTCGGAGCTTAGTCTCTGGAGTGTGCACGAAAGAATAGATATGGGTTGTCATATCTGGGAAGTTTACCCGACATTCGTCAGATTGAACAGGAGTGGCACAAGGTTTAGCCATCGGGATATCGACACTCGGGAAATTGGGATTCTCGAGGTCGTGAGAACTGAGACATCACAAGTCTCGAAATCCCGACGAGAATCTGGACCGTCCGTTGGTAGAGGACACGTGGTGGAGATCAAGCGCCATCGGCGTTTGGTGCATCGGAAAATCAGCATTTCCATGGACAAGAGATCGGGGAAGTACCAGGTGAAAACCCTGACATAATCCGAGCCATCCGTTTAGAGGGATAGGTGTCAAAAATCTGACGAGAGTCGAAGGATCGGGAAATCGGCATCCCTAAGGTCGAAGAAATCGGGACATCAAAAGTCTCGAAATCCCGAGAGTTAATCAAGACCGCCCATTTGAGAAGGACGCGTGGCAATCATCAGTGCCATAGTGGAATCCAGCTGTCAGTACAACAGAGGCGGAAGATAGTGCCATAGTGGAGGCCAGTTGTCAGCACGACGGGGGATCGGGATTCGAGGAATCGGGAATCCCGTGGGTGTATGCATCTTGGCATCGTAAACCCCGAAACCCCGACGAGAGGGTTGACTGAGGAAATATGGTAGAGGTCTTACGAATTATGGCCATATGGGCCAGGAACCAAGGTAGAAGGGGCATGCATCAGTAAAGTTGTGCATCAGGAAATTGGGGATTCTATTGACAAGGGGTTTGGTGCATTTCGACACGCGAAACCCCGAACCCCGATAAGAGTTAAGACCGTAGTCACAGGTTAACGGTCACATGGACCAGAAGGCGTGGCCACAAGGGACTAAGGCCAAAAGAGAGCTTATCGAAGATTCGAGGGCTCCATGGTCAAGAGTCTGTATTTTCAGGACGATAAACCCCAATGAATGGATGAGATCCTATCGGAGGGTCTCTAGGTCTGTAATGACCGTCATATGTAGAGATGAGACGTCAAATTTAAGCCTAGGCATGAATATGCCTTAGGATAAATGGAGAGAAGATATGGATGGCCAGAATCCAACCACCCAGATCTATGGTTGAGGTTCCATTCCAGAGCCCCCTTACTATTCTGCCTTTAGCGGTAGGGGGGGGGGGTTCGGAATTGGATGCGCAACTCTCAAACGATCGAGATTAACTCATCGTGATCAACGGCGCTCAAGTGGATTCTTGAGCCCCCTTTCCATTCTACCTTTAATGGGGTGGAAGGGTCCGAAATAGTGTGGCATGTGAAGTGGGGCCCCCTCCTGTCATGTCGACTTCCGTGTCGAAGTTTCCCTTCTGCCACCTGTAATCCACTTAACAGGGCGACGGGGCCTGTTCTCATTGGTTGTTCTCTACCCCTATTGGGATTTGTTCCTAATGGCCATTTTCTAACCTTGTAGGGATTCATCCCTATTAGTCGGTCGCTAGCCCTGTCAGGGTTCGGTGGTTGTAGAGTCGACCATTTAGACATTACTGTAGCATCGAGGCGCGAAACCCAAATAGGCACTACGTTCAAATTGGACCCTGATAATGACCCGCGATCGCATGAGAACGGAGAAGAAGAAAGAAAGAGCCAGTTGGCATTGGATCTCCATGGTTATTTAAGGGTTCGATTC
The DNA here is from genome assembly GCA_009831015.1 of Picea engelmannii. Lineage (NCBI taxonomy): Eukaryota > Viridiplantae > Streptophyta > Pinopsida > Pinales > Pinaceae > Picea > Picea engelmannii. The sequence continues at coordinate 97,981 of ML829396.1, read as the reverse complement.
CGACAAAGGACCGAAAAAATTTAATTTAGTTAGTGGGTATGTTACAAAGTGGTATCAGAGCATGGTTTCAACACTTGGCCTGCTTGGGCTCAAGCACGAGCCGTGCTAGGAGATCATGTTATCTGCGTTTCTCTTTAAGGAGAGGGACTGCAGAATGAAACTATAATTTGGAAATTTCTTTAACCCCTATGTTAAAATGGTAACTACTCTCAAAGCAGTAGGGGTGCACTGATCATTATTACTGATAAGATCTGAGTGCAAATAACAGAGGTGGAATAAATTGTGCTATGAAGCTGCATGAGCCGGACAAGGGACATGAACTGAGTTGTTATGTTTTAGTATAATGATGACCACCTACTAAAATAGGTAGAGTCTCTTGCGATTAAGATGGTTGGTTATATAAGGGTTAAGACCCAAATGAAGAAATCCTTGATGATTTGGGAAATCTGGTAAGGACTGGTAGGATCCTTAGAAAGTTATGATTTCTGCATTATTAAGAGACTAAACCCTGAGTGTACAATTCCTCATGATTGAGGGGATTGGTGAAAATACGTAGGGTCAGATTTACCTGACCTATAATGATTCGAATCGACCATGAGGATAACCTATTTAAGGAGTCCTTT
>ML829396.1:62590-84283 GCA_009831015.1 Picea engelmannii | reverse complement strand
ACTCTTACTGTCCATATGTTGTATGTTGCTTGATGACACATGAAGAAATATTAATAATTGTTAAGAAGGTATAAAATTGTTTAAGCTTATATACAACTGATTCACCCCCCCCCCTCTCAGTTGTATTAGTATTTCCAACATAAGTTTGGAGAGGAGTTGCAGTCGTAGTTGTTGCAACTGGCATTTTAGTTTTTGGCTTGGACTTTCTACTTGGTCTTTGGTTATCTTTGCTTGGTGCGCTAGCCTTGGTTGGCTATTGATTTGCTACCGGAATTATTCTCTCTATCAAGGTTAAGGTGCTTGGGGGTGGCCTTTGTGCCTATGTTTGGGTGAAAATATTGCTATATTGTCTATGGTTAAACAAGAACACCCACTTTTCTAACAGTTTATGGGCCCACAACTCCTACAGTTAGTCTAACCATTGGAAGGAAGCTAAGCCATAAGATTACCAAGCTTGTTGAAGAACTGATGCTAAGGTTTCTAGCAGGTGCAGTTACTGAAGCACTGTCGCTAGGGTTACTAGCAGGCGCAGCTGCAAACCCTAAAACCTCTTGCCCAACACCTTATGATGGAACACCTTACTCAATGAGAAGATATTTTGGTGCGCCTTAGTCCAACGCACCTATTGGCACTCTCAGAAGGAAAAAACGTCAAGGTTGAGATTTTGGGTCAAAGTCAACATTTGACCAATCAAAGTCAAAGTTTGACCAACTATCAATCAACAGAAATCGTGAATGAAAAGACAGATCATCTACACTATTCATCTCTTACAGGAACTCTTGAAGATGACATGTGGATAATTGATAGTGGAGCTTCTAGGCACGTGATAGTAGACCAGATCAGACTCTCCAGTGTGAATGAAAAGAAGACATCCTACAAGGTAGAACTTGGAGACAAGAACACCTATCCAGCGAAAGGAATTGGTCAAACCTCCATCAAATTGAAATCAGGTAACAATGTCCATTTGAGCAATGTCTTATATGTACCTGGTCTATAAAAGAATCTTGTATCTATATATTTCCTAGAAGACAAAGGAAATAGAATAGCCTTTGTAGATGTTGAAGTACTATCTTGGTCTAGAGACTCCAGCGTAGAGAATGCTAGAGTACATGTGAAGCCAATCCCAGTGAACTTTGGCATAGAAGGTATGTTCATCTTAACTATCAAGCATTACCTTTTCTCGAGAAAATGGTTGAAGGAATACCAAAACTACAATCTACACATGAAAGAATTTGCAGAGGATGTCCTCTTGGTAAAAATGTTAAGAAACCATTCTCAAGTAGCAATAATAGATCTAAGGAAATCCTAGATCTAATACATTCAGATGTTTGAGGTCTGATGCCAATCAAATCTCTAGGAGGTTCTCTTTATTATGTAACCTTCATAGACGATTACTCAAGAAATACTTGGTTATATCTCTTGAAGACAAAGGATGAAGTTTTCAACAAGTTTCAAGAATTCAAAGCAAAAATAAAAAACCTCACAAACAAGAAAATCAAGACTTTGAGAACAGATAATGGAGGAGAATACACATCCAAGGAATTTGTTGTCTTTTGCAAATCAGCAAGGATTGGGAGGGAGCTAATCATCTCTCGTAATCCTCAACAAAATGGTGTAGCAGAAAGGAAGAATAGATCCATTGAGGAAACCGTGAAGGCGCTAATGAACAATCAAGGTTTATCCATGTATTTATGGGGAGAAGCAACCATGAAAACAATATATGTTTAGAACAAAAGTCTCCACCGCATATTGAAGGACATGACTCCAGAGGAATCCTTCTCAATAAAGAAACCCAATGTGGAACACTTAAGAATCTTTGGGTGCCCTGTTTACATTCATATTCCCAAGGATAAAAGGAAGAAACTAGAACCCTCAGGAAAGAAGGGCATATTTGTTGGATATAGTGAATCATTGAAAGCCTATAGATTCTATATTTCATAACATAAGATTGAAGTTAGCAGAGACGTAACCTTCAATGAGAAGATGGCTTTCAAGAAATCTATAGAAGAATCCATGGAAGAAGAATATGAAGATCCTAAAGAAGAAAGCACATGTCTTCCAGAAAGTCAAAAGGAAGAACCAGAACAACTTGATCATCTGATGCAACCATGCGAACCTATTGAGTCAGTCATTGAACCCAAAACTAGAAAACGTCTATCTTGGCTTGAAGCTACTCTACAAGAAGAAGAAAGACTCAAAGCTCCAAGTGGCACCTTCAAAGAAAGCAAAAAGCCCAAAAGATTCTCCAACTATGCAGTATGTATGACAAAACTTATAAATAAAGAACCCACCACATTTGAATAAGAAGCTCGGAAGAAACAATGGAAAGAAGCCATTACAGAAGAATACCAATCTATCATGAAAAATGGCATGTGGGAAATCGTGCCTAGACCCAAGGAAAAAGCAGTGGTAAGTTCTAAATGGGTCTATAAGATCAAACATGCAGTAAACGAAAGCGTGGACAAATATAAGGCAAGGTTCGTAGCTAGAGGGTTTTGGTTATGGTTATCCAAACAAGGGATCGATGGGCAAATAATTTTTAGGGTCGAATATACATAACCTCCCTCATCCGGTGGTCTTGGTTGTATACAAGCGAATGGGTTGATGCAACTTTGGAGCTCAATCACTTTGTGTATGGAGGTATCGTTGGAGGGTTTCCACCTACCTATAGCCAATCATTGGATTCATTAAATAGTTTCAATAGTGTTTTGGAGGGGGGTGAATCATATTTTTATGAGGGTTTGATTACAAAAGGAGTTTTTATGTGACTATGTGTCTCTATCTCTAGCAGTAGTACCCTCTGATTGTTGTGAAAATCTACAGTGCATGAGGGATCCCAGAATATCAAGGCCTCTAGTGCACAGGGTTAAGAGTGCATCACAAAGGGAGAAACTTGGAAACTATAGGGAGTATTGGAACTATGGTAGAGTTGTTTGTTTTAGGGCCTCGAAAGAGCCCTTTGAGGTCTGTCAATCCATATAGTATGGTCCTACTGAACAAACTCTCAACTGATCCACTATTGAGAGATGAGGAACCTGCTCAAAATCCACCCCAATATAGTAAGAGAGGCTACCATGAGGTCTCTAAGGGCTCCTCTTTTATTGGGTCGATGGATCTAGAGGGTTCTAGATATAATTTGAGATCTAGAGGTTCAACGGCTCCAATAAAAGAGGAATAGGATGAGGGTTTAGGCTTGAGCTTTGTTAGAGTTGTCAAATCATTTGTAAGATGCAAGAGATCCAATATCCAGATAGCATAAAATAGGGTAATGTTAGCAATTATGTACGAAAAACAAGCTACTTTAAAAAAGGGTTCTTAGAGCAAGTATAACCCTTGCCTAATGTTTCTCGTGATTTGCCTCTTTAAATGTCAAAGGGATAGGCCATCCCTCTAAAATATAGACCTTAAAAAGACATGTGGAGGCTCAACATCTTGATATTATACTTCTACAGGACACAATTCAAGATGGGTGGAAAATTGCAACAAATTTGGGTAAATTGTTGGGTGATTGGGATTTGTCGTATATTAATTCTATAAGGCATTTTGATGGTTTACTATCTGGATGGCAATCAAGAGTTATCAAATGCATTAATACCTTTGTTTTACCTTAGGCTTGGGCACTATTATATTTTCCCATGAGTTGGGGTTGGAGATCACAATCTTAAACCTATATGGACCATACAACAAAAGGGAGTCTTCCTAGGAGGTTGTCTTCAATATGAATTTCTTGGGAAATGACAAAGTTGAGGTTGGCGTGACTTAAATTTTTCTATGGGTAGTGTTGAAATATGGATACATAGAGCTCACGTGGATCCCTTATCAAATTAATTTCTTATGAATTTTGGATGAAGCTAGACTAATAAATGTAGCTCCAGTGAAGCTTGGTCCCACTAGAAAAAATAAAACGACGAGTCAAGAAAGAGTTGCAAAGAGGTTAGACAAATTCTTAATTGATGACAAAATTTCAAATGACCATTTGAGGATTGCACAATGGATTGGAATTGGTGGCGATTCAAACCACTTCCAATCCTTCTTAAGCTTAAATCTGGTGGAACAAATCCAACAAACCCCATAAATTCAACTCTAGTTGGTTGAAGGAGGATTTCATAGGTTTGGTTAAGAAAAATTGGATCTATTAAGATGGTAGTCAAAATACCTTTAGATGTCTTCAATTTGAAACCAATTGAAAAAGGGTCAAAAAGGCAATTTCACAATGGACTCATGAAAATAGAAAAAAGATGCAAAGGAATTAGTGGAAGTTGAAACACAACTGGATCTACTATTTTGCCAACATTTGGTTGGATTTCAAGATGTCAAGGCCAAAAATACGATAGGACAGCTAGAACAAAAGAAGAGGAAGTTGTTGGTTGATAAGGACGTTGAATGGAGGTTAAAGAGTCTAGCACTATGGCTATAATGTGGGGATGAAAATACTAATATTTTCCATCATCATGCCGATCATATGAAAAACATCGATGCTATTTGGGGGATGTAAGATAGGAAAGGGGAGGAAGTTACAACCTTTGAAAAGATAGCCAATGTTGGAGTTGAACATTTCAAGGAGACCTTTAGAGATGAAGGAAAAGCTACTATAAGTGGTTAGAATGACAACATATTTCCCTAGTTTTGTGGAAGATGGTGATAATGTGAGGTCGATGGTAGATATTTCAAAACATGAGCACCCAATAATTTTATTTGAAAATAAACAACCTTAGTCGAAGCCTAGCGTAATACTTGATCAACAAAACCTTCATATGGATTTGATCAACTACGTTATTTTGATATAGTATACTGATGATTTTTACAATAAACAATATAATGTAAACTAAAACTAGATATCAAAATGATCATGCATATCAATATATCGCATAACTCCATAGTTTGTTTTGAGAATCCATTGGAAATTGCATAAAGTAACTTATAACCATCTTGGGAAGTGTCCTTTGCAAAAACAACATAAATCGACCAAAAACATCACAATCCATGTTAATAAATTGAGGTTACTCAACACTTCACAGAGATCCAAAGCAAAATGAAAGGTAGACAAGAAATCCTAATGAATCATCAAAATGAAAATTCCTTCTTCCTTAGACACTGCTTCCGATAAGCATGTCATCATTCAACAAGATTAATTATTTTATATACATGAAAATAGAATACACATTGAACAATACAAGTATGTTTTCATCTTAAAAATAAAAACATTCGTCAATTGGATCTAGCATGGGTGGTTAACACTATGTTATCTATCCTACCCAAAGTCAAATTCTCAATTGTGACATGTTTGCATGGCATCCAAAAATAGATATTTAGTAAGAATGAGCACCCAATCATTTTATTTGAAAATGAACAACCTTAGTCGAAGCCTAGCATAAAGTTTGATCAACTAAGTTATTTTGATATCATGTACTGATGATGTTTACAATAAACAATATAATGAAAACAAAAAGTAAATATCAAAATGATTGTGCATATCAACATATGGCATAACTCCATAGTTTATTTTGAGAATCCATTGGAAATTGCATAAAGTAACTTCAGTTTGTTTTGAGAATCCATTGAAACTTGCATAAAATAACTACCAACCATCTCGGAAGGATCCTTTGCAATAAAAACACAAATTGGACAACATCACCATCCATGTTAATAAAATGAGGTTACTCAACACTTCACAAAGATCCAAAGCAAAATGAATTATGGACAAGAAATCATAATGAATCAACAAAATCAAAATTCCTTCTTCCTTAAATACTAGTGTTCCGATAAGCATGTCATTTTCAAACAAGATTAATTGTTTTAAATATATGTAAATAGAATATACATTGAACAATACAAATAGTATGTTTTTTCTCTTAAAGAGGAAAACATTAGTCAGTTGGATCTAGCCTGGGTGGTCAACACAGTATTGTTATCCATCCTACCCAAAGTCAATTCCCACTTGTGACATGCTTGCTCCTGATAGGTCGATTTGACTCCGCAATGAGGCATCTCATGTAGATGGGGCCAAGTGCAATCCCTTATCCTTATGGTTGTTGACAAAGAGCACTCCCAAAAAAACAAGAAAAAGATAGAAAAACATTGCAAACTAATCCTTTAATTTGAATTAGAAGTTCATGAGCATGATTAACCCAAATATAATAAATAATTAGAAGTTCATAGACATAATAAACCCAAAGATAATAACCACTCGAGTACTCAAAAATTTCTCCATGGCAACTCTGAGAATACAAAATGTCCAGGGCACATATAAAACAGAACCATAAAATGTTGTTCTTACTAATTGAAAGACTGTCAAATATAAAAACTCTTAGAAGGACCATATATTTACATCAGTATCTATCTGTCGAGATACCTTGAGTACCATAAAGGGCTTTGATTTCCAATTCCTTCGAGAGCAACATAGCAGACAGAACTTCAATGGATGGATATTTCAGGTGTCGTGCAGTGTTAGTTGTTCTTGGTATTTGAAATGTTGTCAAAAATAAAATCTTCTAGGAGCATATATTTACATCAATATATCTATCGAATTATCTTGAGTACCATAAAAGGGTTTTGATGTTACCAGTTTATAAAATCACTTCATACAGTTCCAAATTCCTTCGAGAGCAACATAGAATGCAACTTTAATGGATGAATATTCAAAAGTTGGTATTATGTTAGTTTCCTTGAAGTGTCGCAGACTTCAAGGATCAGATTTCTGTGTCGGATGTCTAGCATTGGATCTGTTAAACAAAAATCCATGATTGAAATGAAAAGTTAGTAAGCATTGTATGAGATTTCGGTTGGTGATTGATATGTAATAATAGAGAGCAACTATTCAAAACCTTATGCTTCAGTTTAGGCAAAGAGGTTTCCCGAGTTACTGAGATCATTTTCTCTGATTTGCTTGCATTTAATGTGATTGGCAGCGACCATTGACAAGGTTGCTTGAGCTTAATTCACTGTTTAGCAAGAAACTTTGTTTTTTGGAAAAGCCAGAAAAGAATATGGAAAGGATGCATGGTTTGCTGTTTAAAGCAAACAAATTAAGATCTGGTGATCTTATAGAATGCATATGCATTTAAGTTACCTGAAACATGGCAACGAACTTTTCAAATCACCACTTTCAAAATATTAGGACGCTGGAAAGTGGAAGTGTGTGCGTAGAGATAGAGAGATCGTTTTAATGCTCATAGATAAGGTCACAATCATTCATGCATCACATATTCACAGCTCTTCAATCATTGCACAACCAAAATTTGGCTCTGTTCACGATAATTCAGCAAATGAAGACGAAAATGATTACAATGACTACAAAACCAAAATTTTCCTTTCTGCATTAAAATGAAACTAGAAGAGAAAAAGGCCCTAGTTGTCAACATCATCAAGTTGTATATCATGATACATCTGATCCCCAGTGGTCTCATGTACATTTAAGGCAATGGAAGCTGCCTATAGCATTGAACCTAAAGACTACTCCAAATGAAGAACCTTCAGCAAAATCAAGATTGGACAAAATACCGTTCAGGTTAGGATCCTCAAGATACACATCCCAATCCTTTGCGGRCCTTGAATGATACTCTGGAGACAAGGGAAAAAATGGAATGCATGTAAACAAGATCTTCAGCCTTCTGCAAATCCAACCTATCAAACATTACCCAAGCAATACATAAATACTTTATAATATGATTTAACCTTCTTCAGCCAAATGGTTGAAGAATATTATCTAAATGTTACACCATTTTACCCTAGGAATAACAAAGCAATAGATAATATTTGATAATAGCTGGTGAAATTCTGCAAGATCTACTGCTTTCATACAATATGTACAAACCACTTGCAGAAAAATGAACTGCAAAAACATTCATTTACCATTTTATCCATCCTGAGAATCAAAAAACAGAGACAAAAATCAAGATGACTCGGGGTCCATGCTTTAATCTCTRCAACAATTTCCCATCTTTTCAGATTTCCAAAGGTCTTCCCAATATGGAACCAGCTTATGGTCATCGGGTACTACTTCCTTCCAATTGCCTGTGCAGAAAATGGCATATGCATCTGAAGCATACCTGTGCAACAAAGACGATCATTTTGGATGGTATCATAACTCTCCAAAGGAAACACCTCAGGATAGCAACAGACAAAGGAGTTGAAAAAATAATGTTTACTGAGATTCCATACTTGCCAATTCCAGTCAGGTCAGAGACATATGTCCAGTCATCTCTAAGATATTCCTCAGAAAGCACTTTAATCTTTTTAGAACGCATATTTTGTAGACCTAGAGACTGGATGACTTTCCGTATCTCCTTTATTTCAACCATCGTTGCAGCCTCTGCATTCGGACACAGCTCAAAAAGATCTTGTAGAACGTTCTTAGCCTGTACCAAAACGCAGTCCAGATCTTCAATGAGGATTATTTCATCCCAAAACAAATACGGAGGATGTTTGTATGGGAACTACATACAAAATAAATAAATCCAAACTGTTCAAGAAATTAAAGCTACTACTTTGTTGCTTAAAAATCCATATATGGCACTCTCAAAAACAAATTTCTACAGGTAGGCAACCTAACAATAATTCCGAGTCTTCTATCATATTATTTCTGTGCTAAATTCCAATCTGAAAGGTAAAAGTATTTGTTCAATAAGCAGAAGAAAACCTAGCACTGATCAGACTACATATTAAAGATGTCTACTCTCACTTTTGATTACCGGAAAATTTCTTCAAAATATAATACATCAGGAAAAGCTTCAAAAGAAATTAGAACACGATATCACAACTTTCTTAAACATAACGAAATCAAATAACTTCTGTATTTATCAAATAATACAAATATATTGATCTGAAACTTATAATTGTCCCCAGTTTTTCAGGTTGCCGATATTTCCACATTTTTCAGGTTGTCGATATTTCTGACTCGAAAAGTCCAAGTTTATGCTTGCCAATATTTTCCCCCATATTTCCAATAAGTCTCTTTTAAAGATACCAGCGTACAAACATGAAATTTTTACAATATAATCATTCATTTAACAAAGCAAAAATTAACTAGATAATAACCAATTGTACCCTTATTACTTCAACCCAACAAAGAAGAAATAAACATAAACCACAACGTGAATTAAACCAGGTCCAGGCCATTCACGGGATATCCCTTTTTAGGAGTTCCTTTCAGAACCATAAGAATAAAAAACATTACAGGCCAAGGGGCATATGGATTCAATATTAATTCTAAGGGACCAAGAATTACCACTACAGAACACTCCCGTCCTTCCCTCGGCTCATTTTTGCTTTAATAGAGAGAACAGAGGCACACAAACAGAAAGGTAATCCATTTTTTCCTTTACCTTTAGCTCCATGCTTCCTTTGACTCCTTATGACCTTTCACCTCTCCCAGTTGTAAAGAACCCTTGGCTTTTAGTCAAACAGCTGGGAATTGCCATGCAATTTTTCCTAGGGTCACRGTAAAAATTCAACAACAATAAAAGCCCTCGATAGTGGTTGCGTCGAGAGGTGCATTTTACAGCCCAGTATTAGGTCGATGTGTGATTCCGTGCCTRAATTCAACRTGGAGCTGACCCATGTCACTCTTAAATAATAATAAAAAAAATAAGTAGATGAAATTTGTATATGTCGGCTCTAACCTTTTGCGAAATGAAAACAAAGCACCGAGGGGGATCAAATATCTCGAGGTGTAAACCCTTCCTTCTACACTCTAAAACGGGTTGAGGTTTAATTTAATATGAATATTAAATTAAACCTCAACCCGTTTTAGAGTGTAGAAGGAAGGGTTTACACCTCGAGATATTTGATCCCCCTCGGCGCTACGTAGAACCGAAATTAAGATGGGTTTATATTGGTTATATAAAAGTTACATGCATCCATGAAAATCTCTTGGGATTTTTTTGAAATGTAGAACCCCGTTATTTGGCCAAGGTATTTGTGAATTTGTATTTGTAACAAGATATAAATTTTTATAAGTGGCCAGGGTAAAGCATTGAAAATTTGTATTGTTGACACCAGCTTGATTGTCATTCCTTTACAACTTTCATACTGGCAATCACTTCCAACCTTCATTACTAGGTGGCAATCCTCTTGGTTGAAAGCATCTTGACGGTTGAGCAGCATATGTAAACATTCTCAATGGGAATAAGGATTACTCACACAAACAAATGGAAACAAGTATAACCCAAACAGCATATCAAAGCAAATCATCTTTCAATTTGATAAGAAAACTAGGTTTAAAGTACAAAAACTGTATATGAAAGCAAATCATCTTTCAATATGACTAGACAACAAGGTTTATAAAGCAAATAAAGCATATGTCGTTAGAGAGTATTGTTTATGTGAATGATTGACATCAAGAAGATATAATGCAGTCATTTTCATACAAACAAACTGAATAAAAAATGCATGGTAACAAAGGTTGTATATATGTTAATGAAAACCTCATGCCCACGATTCCATTAGTGTGGATTAGTTGTCTAAGGTAAGATAAGTGGGAGCTTAAAGTGCATGCCTTTTCCGTTTGGTAATGTCCTTGTCACCATTAATCCCCATCTGGTTTGATTAACTGGAAACCGGTGGTGTCCACTTGCACACATCGGACACCTCCAACATGCCATTGGGCTATTTGGAGCCAATTATGGCACAATCCAGGCCCGAGGACTTATGATTTGATCTGGACTCAACTCTGGTAATTCAAAGCAACATTGTTGCTAGACACAAGGAAAACAATTGTTCCCCTAAAAAAACCTCAGCAGTTCAACCTAAAAGCCTACCACAAGGTAATGAAAATCTTCCTCAAGAATCATTCTTGTTGTTCCTTTTGCTTCCAAATGTGAAACTATTTATGAGACATACACTACCTATGCACTTGGTCGTTTGGGCCTCTAAAGGTAATGATTCAAGTCTAGATGAAGGAAGTATGGGAATCACATGGCTAGCATTACCAAATTACCCACACTTGACAAAAGGCTTTACCTTCTTTTCATTTCTAGAGGAATCTCACCATGCTAATCGCGGTCTTGGGTATGTCAAAACACCCTTATCAATTTTTCTGTTTGGCTGAAGGATTTCTCAACCAAGTAAAGTCTTCATCTCTATTCTTATGTGTGGGTAGAATTTGCCATCCTTCCCATGTAGTTTTAGCCCTCCTCGATATCCTCCCCCAATGAAGGTAGCATCTAGGGATAATCAATGCCTCACTCACCCTACAAAGAAAAGCATGGTTCATAAGATTAGGTTTCCATTTTTCACTTAACCAAAGCCAAAGGTGGATGGCCTCATATTGGCTGAAAAGCCCATGCTACTAGGCCTGAGGATGAGTCAATTGATACCACACCTTAGTGTTTTTTCACTAATAACTCAATGTAGGTCATGTCTTGTGGTCAATATAATATCTCTAATTTGCAGCTTAATGTTAGCTATTGTCAATAACAATTGGTTATTTATATTCACTTACAAAGTTTTATATTGCTTAGCACCTATCGATTACCTACTAGATGCGCATTCTTCAATGAAGAGGTATTATGGGCCAAAAAGGGAGGTCTGATCAATTGAATCATCATTCATATTCTTTTCTTACTCGTGTTTCAATCAAAGAAAAAGTGGCAAAAGTTGTGAGATTACCTTCCCCTCAAACTATTTTCCTTTCGGTATATTTAGTGTGGGTGGAGGTATGGAAGGTCCTCTAACAACAAGATTTCCAGCTAGATCTCAGTAGCCACTACTAAAATAATACATCGCAATGGAGCTGATATTGGATTAATTTGAGATTCCCTGTATGGTAATCTACATCAAGATGTCAGGACAAGGTACTACAAAGAGGCTATATACAAGGATATAAAAGGGATAAAGCATCCAACTCTAGAGATCCAATTGAATATTGCTCAATTATTTCTAAAAGCCGATTCATAGAATGTAGCTACGATGTGAGATTTCTTGATAAGAGAAATTAGTGAGCATTTTTTGGTAACTTACGTGTAGTGAAGTCCCTTTGTCTTTGCTTAACACCTATTGGTGACCTTATTCTGGAAGCCCATTATTCAAGCAAGTCAATTGGGGAAGTTTCATTGAATTGAAGTAATCCTGTCAAAAGTTATGAGAACATCTAAGCTAGATTTCAATAGCTATCACTGTATTGCTCCATCAATAATGAAGGTTAAATTGAAGTTGTTTTGAGATTCACCAACTATGGTAACCTACGTGGGGACTTCAAGATAAAGCCCAACAGAGAGGCTATATAAGGAGATAAAAGGGATTGGGCATCCAAATCTGAAGAGCCATACGCAAAATGCTCAATTATTTTTAGAAGTCAAATCATAAAATATATTTGCAATAAGAGATTTCCTATAAAGTAAAATTACTGTAAACATCTTTTGGGGAAATTTATGTTTACTTAATATTTGCCTAATGCCTATTGGTTACCTACTTCTCTCTGCTCATTATTCAATGGCCAAATATTGTGGGCCAATAGAAGAGGTGTAATTAAATGATCAATCATATTCTTTTCTTACTTGCATCTCAATCAAAGCAGACCTAGGAAAAGTTACGAGGTCACCTTCCCCTTTAACTATTTTCCTTTTGGGTATATTTAGTGTTGTAGAGCTTATATAAAGTCTCCTAGCAAGAAGATTTTAAGCAAAAATTCAATAGCTCCCATTGAATCGAAACATTAACAATGGAGGTTAAAATCAGGTTATTTTGCAATTCCCCGTCTATGGTAACATAAATGGGGACTTCAAGACAAAGTCTTGTAGAAAGGCTATATATGAGGAGATACAAGCGATTGTGCATCCAAATCTGGAGATCTACATGCAAAATGGTCACTTATTTCTGGAAGCCAATTCATAGAATGTAATTGCATTATCAAAATTCTTGATAGGTAAGCAATTAGTTTGAGCGTTTATTTCGCAATTCATATGTAGTAATGTCTCTTTGTAATAAAGGACTAAGGACTCTTTTTAAAGCATTTGAGCTACGATTACCCAAAACTTTTATTGGAAATGCAGAATGTGTTTGCTAAACCAATGCACATAGCACAAACATGCCTAGCTACCCCAACCAATGGGCTACTCTACTATTAACTATGTCTAATAGAAAGGAGAGAAGAGGGCAGGGCAGTAAGTGGTGTGTACCTGAGTTCCTGAAGTTTTATTAAGAAGCATGCATATCACCAAAACCTTCCAGGGATCCTCGTAATATTTCTCCTGGAGGAGGGCATGAACAGATTTAGGCGGAATCCAAACATTATCAGGAGATTTTCTCAGGTAAGCAGGATTCTTCTCTTTCTTCTTTTTGAGAGTGGGCTTGCGCTTGCTTACCACTACAATGTCATCGATTTCATGCGGAAAATAGGGGGAAACCAGCCTCTTTTTGTTCATTGAGGCAGTGCCATTATCAGGAGATTTTCTCAGGTAAGTAGGATTGTTCTCTTTCTTCTTCTTGAGAGTGGGCTTGCGCTTGCTTACCACTACAATGTCATCGATTTCATGCAGAAAATAGGGTGAAACCAGCCTCTTCTTGTTCATTGAGGCAGTGTCTCCGCATTTTTTCTTCAAAGGCGATGGACATTGGTCCTCCTGTGGTTGAAAGTGACGGTAAGCCTTTGTTTTAGACTTGATTGCCACTGCGATGTCGTTTTTACCAAGGAGGAAATAAGGGGAAACCAGCCTCTTATTGTTTGGGGCCAGGGCCTTCGCCTTCGTCTTCACCTTATTGTTGCTGCTGATTATAGCTATACCACCTTCACCCTCAACTTGGACGTTTTTTTGAAAATAAGGAGAAACCAGCCTCCCGTCGGCCGTAACTATGGGCTTGGCTTTGGCTTTGGTTTTGGGCAGCCTTTTCCTTTTATTGCTTATCTGTGGCTTGATAGTAATTTCAAAGCCGTGGCTAAATTGGGGTTGTTGAAAGTAGGGAGAGACCGTCAAATTAGCCGAAGAAGCAGAAACTGAAGCTGATTTTTCCCTTTTCCTGGAGTTCTCAGAGCACTCCCAGTCTTGTTGAAATCCAAATTCAGATTCAACAGTGACTCCCCACATCGCCTCCACTATTTCTCCTTCACTACTTCTGAGTTGGGGCTGTTGTTGAGTTGGGGCTGTTGTTGAAAGTAGGGAGAGACCATCAAATTAGCAGAAGAAGCAGAAACTGAAGCTGATTTTTCCCTCGAGTTATCCGAGCACTCCCAGTCTTGTTGAAATCCAAATTCAACAAGACTGAAGCTGATTTTTCCCTGGAGTTAGGGTTTTTAAACTATTTTTCTCATATATTATTAGAATCAGAGGTGATAGGTTTAAGGTTATTTATGATTGCATTGAATTTAAAAATGTATTGATGTTTTTTGGTTTAGGGTTTCTAAATTATTTTTCTAATATATTATTAGAATCAGAGGTGATAGGTTTAAGGTTATTTATGATTTCATTGGAACTTAAAAATGTATTGTGTAGGGAATTGAGAATTTAATCAATATCAATTCTAAGGACTCCATAGCTTTTAAAGGTAGAAATATAGTGAAGACTACAAGCTTTATAGAAGAGAAAGAAAAAGGATGTCAAGCTTTATAGAAGAGAAAGAAAAAGGATGTCATGAGATGAGGTGTGACTCATGGAGTGGATCAATCATCTTTATGTGCAAGTATGTGAATGCAAGAAGAAAAGATTGTTAGATATGATCTAGCAAATTTTTTTCTAGAATTGCTCAAAAGATGACATAAAAGAAACATTTCATAATATTGAAATGTCACTCTATGAAAATTTGTTTGGTCAAGAAAACAAGGAGTGGTTAATTAGATTACATTGTCAATATTCAACTGGAGTAATGCATGCTACAACACTATGAATATTGAAAGTTTTAGCCAAAAGATGTTGTGACATGATTCTCTTCATAAAGGAAGCAGTTGTGAGATGGCAACATTAGTAGATCTAGTGGTTGGAAATGCACAATGGCTAGGTGGGGCTTTACTAGCATGTTTAGAATAGGGGCCAATGCTACATAGTTGCGTGGAATGGCAATGCACAGGGCAGCAAGATTCTACAAGAATTCAAGAACAACCATCTACAACAACAACAAAATAAATAAATAACGTTGAAATAAATATGCATTGGAGTGTGTGATGCATACAATAAAGCTAAAATGCATAGGCACAAAGTAGGCATGATGAGAATTAAATGTTTGGTGCATATTGATGTGCATTTGTGCACGTGGACATGCCTAAACATGTTTGTGGCATGAGTATAGACTAATGATGGATTGTGTATCCAGGAAATTATTATAGTAGAATGGAAGATGTTGATGTTGCATATGAAAGCCATCCACATGAAGAGAGAGGATGGTAAAAATGATGATCAATACAATTGGTGAAGGGAACCGACGAGCTTCTACATAATATCAAATGATCAGATAGCAACAAGTAATTTGATAACAGCCATGTAGGTATGCATTTGGTTGCTTATGTTGCATGAAATGTTGAAGGGAATTGAGGTAAGAATTCCCTCAGCTAGATTTTCAATATTTGAAGTTGATAAAATGATAGAAGGCCTTGAGTATACATGTGTTGTGTAATTATTGAATGCATCTATGAGAAATTTAATTGCATATTGTGTTATAGTGGTTATGAGATCACAAACAAGTTAAGTTATGAGACAATAATCTTGTTGTAGCAATGAATGTTATTAGAGATGGTCATGTGTGAGGCCATGATGTGGTTGGAAATGGAAGGGCTATAGCGTCACACAAGTGTGTAATGGTGTTCCCATGTATAACTGATGTTTGCACTGCAACCTCTTTGTCGACACAGGAGAGCACTAAGGGAATTATATCCCCAGTGTTGTGTATGGGTCGAAGAGGAAGGTATCCAAATGTTCATGAAGGTGATTGGGGAAGAGTTGGATGATGAGTTGAGGTGTTGGCTAGAGTAATATAATTCTAAAATTACATCATGGATTGAATGCAAATGTTGCAGTGAAATGATATTGTGCATGAGATACTAGCAACTTGTTTGGTTGCAAGAAAGTTGAGGAAATTGCAAGTAGAGTGGTCTTGGATATGGAAATGATGTAAGCCCATAAGGAAGACCCATATCTATAGCTGCAACAACCAAACATAATGACCATAAATCCCATGCATGGGAAATTTTATTTTTTTGTATAAATAGATTTGAGAAATTGATAATTGAAAATTGTTATGATATGCTAACAATTTGTTTGTTTTCATGGAAATTGAGAAAGCTATAAGGAGAATGGTCTTGGATATGGCAGGGATGTGATCTCATAAGGAAGACAAATATCTATAGTTGCAAGAGCCAAACACAATGAACATAAAACTCATGCTTGGAAAATTACGTTTTCTTGTATAAAACAAATTTGGAAATTTATAATTGAAAATTGTAGGATGGTGTCTCATATTGATTGTATGCATATGATGTAGATGGGATGGTTGCCACATGTTACATATTGCTAGTGGAATTCTAGCAACAAGATAGCATTTGTCTACACAAGAACTCCTTGGAAAATTATGGATCGCCCAAGGAACTGTATAAAAGTGAAAGGGATGTTTGAGCCTACAAGGTGAGTACAACAAGAAGAAACAAGTTGTGAGGCTTACCAAAGAACCAAATTGTCAGGTCTGAAGAGTGAACTCTAGTGTGATTTTCATTGTCGAAGAACCAGGTTGTCGGGATTGAAGAGTGAACTCTTGTGTGAGTTGCACTACAAAACAACGAGTGATTGTTGCTACTTTCCTTGTAGTTTTTCTAGCTGCAAATTCCCTTGAATTCTCAGTAGTGAGATCCTCGATTACCTAGGCCAGATAAACCCGAATAAATGAATGTTGTAGCTTGGTGGACTGGGGACAGTAAAGGGGGCATGTTCCTTGGGTCAACCTTGATCAAATAATGGTACAACTCAAGGGATTGTGAGCAGTGAAGGGGATACATTCCTTGGGTTGGGTTGGTCAAGAGGAAGAGAGCTGGTGGAAATCATGATAGTTGTATTAGAATGTCAGAATGTTATGTATCTATGTTTTGGGGTTGAAGTGTCTATTTATCTATGTTTTGGGGGTGAAGTGCCTATGTATCTATGTTTTGGGGTGAAGACAAGGTACTACAAAGAGGTTGTATACAAGGATATAAAAGGATAAAGCATCCAACTGTATAGATCCACATGAATATTGCTCAATTATTTCTAAAAGCCAATTCATAGAATGTATCTACCATGTGAGACTTTTTGGTAAGAGAAATTAGTGAGAATTTTTTGGTAACTTACGTGTAGTGAAGTCCCTTTGTCTTTGCTTAACGCCTATTGGTGACCTTCTGGAAGCTCATTATTCAAGCAAGTCAATTGGCAAAGTTTCATTGAATTAAAGTAATCCTATCAAAAGTTATGAGGACATCTAAGCTAGATTTCAATAGTTATCATTGTATTGCTCAATCAATAATGAAGGTTAATTGAAGTTGTTTTGAGATTCACCAACTATGGTAACCTACGTGGGGACTTCAAGATAAAGTCCCGTAGAGAGGCTATATATAAGCGGATAAAAGGGATTGGGCATCCAAATCTGTATATGTTTGAATATCAAGGGTTAATTAAACAATTTGTAAGTAGCTATGTTGTTTTACCTTTGTATTTTATAATTAATGGAATAACAAGGAACCTTTAGTGATAGATATTCTTTGTAATGACATATAAACTCACATGAAACAAAGTACTGAGTGGATCCAACATAAGATATCTTGAGAGATAGCACGAGGAATGGCTTTGAAAGAATGTGTATTGTTAATTATGAAGCAATCATCGTTGTCTAGGTAATATTGTTTATTTATGTAATCATGTATATTATATTACAAATGAAGATGTGCCCATTACAATTCATTTCTATGTGTGTATATGGAGCATGAAGAGGAGCAATGTCAAACTCAAGCCAATCAAAAAAACATTCCAAATAACCCAAGTAGAATACATCATGCAAGTGATGAAGATACGAGCCATGTAAACGACTTGAGCAATGATAGTAGTTCTAGCAATAAATGATGATCATCAAAATTGAATGCTACAAGTTGCATATTTTGTTATGTTTGTCTATGAAAATCATACTTATTGTTTAATATGGACATATTATCCCAATTAGATGATGGCATGTAAGCAATAATTGTAAAAATTGTTTATTAACATTTTGAATATTGTGGACCTTTATGTTGTCACATTTTGTATAATGAAGCGTCTTTGATCCATACATAATAAAATGAATTTCTTATTCTATTGTGTTGTCC
Source organism: Picea engelmannii (assembly GCA_009831015.1). NCBI lineage: Eukaryota > Viridiplantae > Streptophyta > Pinopsida > Pinales > Pinaceae > Picea > Picea engelmannii. The sequence goes on along the minus strand of ML829396.1, from coordinate 66,039 downwards.
AATGTCATAAAATGTTATGTTGTTGGTTTAAATATATGGATGATTTGCATTGTTTTTTTCAACAAAAAAAAAAACGGTATATTTACAAAAATGACTATACATGTTTCAGTCCAACTGGGGATTGCACATTTACCAAATCTTCATTGAGACAAAATTGTCTCATTCTTCACCACTTAAGAAATATGGTATCATACACTTTCTATACATCAAAAGCTTCTTTAAAACAAATATATTATCCATAACATAAAATAACAATTCTATATTTATCACTATAATCACTTCCTCTATCAAACCAACATAGAAACTAAAGAAAAAAGTATTTCTCCTCACAAAGGTGTTGGAGAATGAAATTGAACACAATATGAAATGAAGAACACAGTACTGCAGACAATCGAAGAAGGAAAAAATTTCGAAGAACAAAGGTGGCATCTAAAGACATTGTTACAACACTTAAGCACAGAGTATTGTGATCAGAACATCAAAATGCATATTGCACATCTTGATATGCATGATCTATTGTGAAAAATCAAATACTTCATTCGGCATATGATAATGACCCAAGTGATCTTCTATAGACTCAATATCTAACCGATTCCCACATAATCCAGAAAATCTTGTCCACGTACAACCGTCGGTGGTTAGAGTTGATTCCACGAAATCCATTCTATCAAGTTGAATATATGGGACTCGACCCGGTTGATTATCCATCCAACTCGTAGTCGATTGCAAGGTTGGTCGATCCATCAATAGACTATCTTCGACTGTTGGTCGATTTTCTGACCGACGGGCATGTTGACTACTTGACCGATTATTGTGGTGTGTTGGTCGATCGCCCGACCGACTATGTCTAGTTGTAGGTCGAACTATCGAACGACTAAACCTAGAAGATGTGCGATGGTCCATCAATTCTTGATGTTCCAACAACCTCGCTTCCACACACAACTATGAAGGTTCAAGAGGTGAAATTACATCACTTGAACACCACCCATAATTGTAGCTACTTGAGTCCCAAGAAAAGTGTCGAGCTTGATAAACCTTGCTTCAGCTAAAGGTTTGGTGAAGATATCAACAACTTGATCTTCAGTATGACAATATTCAAGAGAAACAACGTCATCATGAACCAATTGTCGCAAATAGTGAGCATGGAGCTCAACATGCTTCATCTTACTATGAGCAACATGATTGTTAACAACATGTATGGCACTTTGATTATCACAAAAGATTGTAGTTGGGGTCTGAATAGGAAATCCAAGCTCGCCCAAAAGTTGACGAATCCAAACTGCTTCAATACCTGGTTGAACAATGTCGCGATATTCTTCTTATGTAGTCGACAAAGAGAGTACCTTTTGTTTCTTGCATTACCACACCAAAGGTCTAGTGCTATAACGAAACATATACGCATAAGTGGACTTTCGGTCATCTTCATCGCCATCCCAGTCGGAGTCCATGAACTCGACTAGAGAATGTGAACTGCAACAATATTTGATACCAAATTGAGTGGTACCCTTCAGATATTGAACAATGCATTTGACTGCTTTCCAATGGATTTCTTTGGGATCCTGCATGAACCAAGAAACCACACTAACAACAAAGGAGATATTAGGTCGACTATGAGTAAGATAAATAATATTTACCAATTGTCGATAAAGTGTAGCATCAACAACGAGTGTCTAACAAATTTTAGTAAGCTTCACTCCAGATTGAAAAGGAGTGGCACGAGGCTTGCAATCAACCATCTTAAAACCTATCAACAAATCCATTACATATTTAGATTGAGAAATAAAAAACATCACACAGTGGTAATACTTGGAGACCCAAAAAATAATGTAGAGTGCCAAGATTTGTCATGTCAAAGGAATCAACAAGTTGTTTCTTCAATCTAAAGATGTAATCATTAGTATTTCCAGTAATGGTTAAGTCATCAACATATACAACAACAATCAAGGTGTCTCTGGTTGAGAGGAGAACATATAGACTATGATCATATTCACACCATTTGAAGCCTATCCTAAGAAAGAAACTGTCAATCTTAACATACAAGGCTCGGGGGGGTTGCTTCAAACCATAAATCGACTTCTTGAGTAGACATACCAAACCGGAATTCATCACAAAACTAGGTGGTTGTTCCATGTAAATTTCTATAGAGAGATCGTTGTGAAGAAAGGCACTCATTACATCCATCTGATGAAGCTGTCATCCAAAACGAGCAGCAAGGAAAAAAATTAATCGAATTAAGTTCACCTTTGCAATAGAGGCAAAGATTTCAGTGTATTCGATGCCTTTTTGTTGAGAAAATCCCTTCGCGACGAGACGTCTTTATGTCGCTCAACAACACCATCAGAGGTAAATTTGGTCCTATAGACCCATCGACACTTCACAATGTTCTTTCCATGTGGTCAGAGAACCATGTCCAAGGTTTGATTCTTCGACAAGGATTCAATCTCAGTATTCATGGCATGTTCCCATTCGGGTCATCCTTCGGCATCGGAGTAGGTTAAAATATCAAAGGTTTAAAGGACACAAGTCATGAGGGAAATGCTAGCATGTTTCTTTTGACTTCGGGTTTGACGTCCGTAGGATGCATCTCCAACATCAACTCCAACGACTTCAATGGTATTGGCATCCCAATGAGGCAGACAAGAAATAGGTGAACTATGCTTCACTTCAGTAGAATGATCAGAAGTCGGAGGTTCTGCAATCGGTGGACTAGTCGAAACATAAGATGTTGGACTAGTCAATTCAGAGATCGATGGTCGAGTCAAAACAGACACAAGATTCGACGGGCCAATAGAAGGACTGAAGAGAGGAGCAGGAGATCCGATATTCGAGATAACATCAAAAAGGGGCATCCTAAATCAATCCAGAGGAGGCATTCAACAAATTGACTCTAAAATACTTCTCATCGAACCGAACATTACGTCGAATAATAATATATTATTGGATAGGATCAAACAGTGGATAGGTTTTCAACTCTTAAGAGTATCCCATCATGATTCAAGCACTACTCTTTGCATCTAATTTATTTCAACAATCATCAGGAACATGAGCATAGTATGACACATCAAGGCTTGAGAAGTCCTAACTTGGAAGGTGAACTTTCAGTCGATTGGCAAATAGTCAACGCATCTCCTTCAATCCTCTTAACCTTCTCCTCTAAATCGTCTCGCTTCTTGAAGCATTTCTTCTTGACATGTCCAGTCTTTCCATAGTACCGACATGTTTTCTTCCTTTGATTTCGTTGTGGTTGTCTCTAGGGTCCCTAATCAGTATATGCAAGTTTTTGTACAGAAGAATTAATATGCACTCTATTCCTAGAATCCATCTTGTCTTTTCCCTTGAGCAAGTGGGTATGGTACTTACCACCAAGCTTGCCTTCTTCAAGCCTTTCATTTCCTCTGGAAACCCCAATTTTGCCTTGCATTCGGGAAACCTCGAGTTTTTTTCCCACT
>ML829395.1:27214-41322 GCA_009831015.1 Picea engelmannii | reverse complement strand
GTCCAGCTTCCAATGGATCATTATTATTAATTGCTCAAAAAGTTCTCAAAAACATGTCTTACAATGCTCAAACTGACAAACCAACTGCTCCAATGGCTTCCCAGCATCCCAAAACCCATGTCTGGGCTCTTTCGACACCTCAATCGGTCGAAAAATGAAGAAGTTAGGCCTCCTGGAAGTCTCCCTCTTCAAGCTTGATGTCTCTGGTTCTACAATTCGCACCCTCCTTGAATGAACCTGGCTCACACGCTCATTTAAGCGCAAAAACCCAGCACCGGGCGCAACCGCGCCAACGGTGCAAACCGTAGGACGGTTAAGGGCGCGCCTGCCCCTAACCGCCTCGGCACCTGGGCGTATGGTGCATATGACTGCGCACTAGGCAGATGAGTTGTTAAGTCGTTATTCCCGTTTCAAAACCGCATAACTCCCGTGCGTTTTAATCCACCGGTCATATAACAAAACCACGGGTTATAACCCCCGCGCGTTTAACCGTTGGTTATAGTTCCAAACCCCAACGCATATGTTTAATACAATATAACATATAGTATATGTGGTATACAATTACAATGCCCGCGCGATTTGGCGTTTACAATGGTCATATGTTGTGGAATGAAACCACGGGTCGGGGCTAAGCCCCGGCCCGACCCCCCTTTCCATTGAATACAACGAGCAAGTTTAAATATATGCGCGTGGATATATGAAACAAGGAACAAGGTCGGCATAGTGGTTAGTGGAAGTTTGTGAAATCTTTACATATGAGGGGAGGTCCGGGGGTCGAACCCCGTGGACTCCTATTACATTTTATATAACACATAAACCAATAATGAGGGGGACACGTGGCGCCCATGGATTGGGCCACGTGTCATATTATTTGCCACCAACCGGACACATGTCAACACCCGATTCGCCAGCAATCAACCAATAAACAACTGCCATGTCATCATCGTACGGTCTATACGACCCTGCCACGTCAGACCGTACGGACTGTACGGACAGGTACAGTCAGCATCAAATTTTTCCCTGTTTGGCTTGGCGAACAGATCGCGATATCTTCTCCATACGGACTCCGTTTGAGAAAGTAAATATACCGCCGGAATCAGGAAGACGAGACGGACGCAATGGCACTGTTTTCGTCGCATTCCAAGCACTTTGAAAATTGAGCAAAATTTGATCCCCTGATCAATTATGCCGTATGTCCTCTCTTTACATGCATAAATTTTTGCATGGAGGATTAAAAATTGAAAACAAAAAAATACAAATCTCTTTCGAGGATAAGTTTTATCTCTTTACATGAAGAAATTTTTGCATGGAGTAAAAATGGAAATATAAATTTCTTTACATGGAGGATAAATTTTATAAGTATTCATGCAAAAGTAAATAATTTGAAAAGGCAAACAGTAAAAGAAATTTTTTTTATGTGGAGGATAAGCTTTATGAGTATTCATGTAAAAGTGAATAACATGAAAAGGAAGAAGGTAAAAGTGTGAAAGTAAATAAGTTAGCTCACGATGAGGCAAACCAAGAATTCAAGGAAGGCTTTAGGCCCGGGTGAGACTCCAAATTCAAAAATAACCGATTCGGTGAAAAATTTGGAAGCAAGATTTGAAGCTCTTTCAAATGAGAAGAATTCAAATATTAAGCTACTCAAGGCCAAGCTCAAAGCATTAAAAAAATGGTAGCAAGGGAATCTCCAGCCCAAATTCTCACACATCAAATCCACGACCACACCAATCATGTAACTCAAGTTTATTCAATAGTTTTGCACACAAGGTTAAAATACTAATACCTAAGTTCGGCAATTAACATGATCGAGAGGGCACAAGGTGGATTAATAAAATCGAAAGTTATTTCAATTATCATCACGTTCTTGATGACGAAGAAAAAATTAGCAATGCATCAATGCACTTGGATAAATTATCCTGTGATTGGTTCTTATGGTGGGACTCCAAATCACAGGGGCTAGCCAAGGATTTGGACATGTTCAAAAATAAAAAAAAATTATACGTTTCCAAGATATAGAAGATGAAATATTTGTCAAACTCACTCGATTGCAACAAAAAGGCATAATAGAAGAATATTTTAATGAACTAAATGTATTAACTACCCGTGTCACAAACATATTGGATAAACATGTACTAAAAATTGCCATAACAAGGTTGAAACTAGAAATACAACACCAACTCAAACTAACAAAACCAAAGGACACTAAGCAAGCTCGGCAAAAGGACAAAATTATTGAAGAAAAACTCTCATTTGGTCAGTGATTTCTTGACTCCCAACCTGAGAAATCAAGTTCAAAATACACCCCCCTTCATCTAAGAGACACACCATCAGATACAAGGGAGGATGAGAAGCAATGTTTCACATGCGGTGCACTCAATTGGTGTCCAGGACATAAATGTAAGGATAAAATATTCTTCCTATGTTACAAAGAGAATAATAATATTAGTGATAGTGATGAGGAAGAGGAAGTTGGGGACACGTATTTTTTTGAAGAGGACACTGGCAATAAAGAATCTAACAAATAGAAGACCACTCTGAAACTATATATAGTTGCAATGACGAGTATTACCCATCCCCAAACTCTCAAGGTCTTTAGATAAATAAAGAAAACTAAAGTAATGGTGCTTATAGATAGTGGCAGTTCGCACAATTTTATAGACACAAAGGTTGCAAGGCAAATAAACCATTTGTCTACCCTACATCAAAATTCCAAATCACAATCTCGGGGAATAGAACTACCTCTTGCAATGGGAAATGTAATAAGGTAGAATTGACTATTGAGGACTACAAGTTAATATCTCCAATGTATGCCATGGTGATTGGAGGAGTGGATATTGTCTTAGGAGCCTAATGGTTGGCCTCCATCGGGACAGTAAAATTGAATCTTCAAAAGAAATTCCTAAGATTCTATGAAAGTGGAAAAAAATACAAATTTCAGGAAATCAACAACCTACCCACCCAAATAGTCTCATCCAGCAAAATGAAGAAAATGATTTGGAAAGGTGCCTAAGCCTATATTTTACATTGTTGTTCAATGGAAAGAATGTATGATGAAACAAAATATCTTGATGGTCTAGATATGATGCTTGAAAAGTATGATATTGCCTTTCAGGACTTACCTCGTGACCTTCCTCCAGTACAAACAACTCTAATACAGACACAACTACCCCTTTTGGATGAATAAGGGAAATTAATACTAAAGCCTAAAGGAATACTAGAAGTCAAGACCAAAGTTCTTCATTCGAGAAGTTTCAATGAGTACCTTATCAAGTGGAAGAATCTACAAGAAGACAAAACCACTTGGGAAAATGAAGACTTTATCTCAAGGCATTCATCCTTGCCCATACTTCGAGGTCGAAGCATTTCAAGCAAGGGTGACTTGTAATAAACCTAATATAGTTATATTATAATTGTTGTAATAACTATAATTATTGTAATAACTCAATGGTCAACATGCCCGCTCGAAGGGTTACGTCCCAAATGTTCGGCAGAGTATAAATTGTTGCCCAATAGTCATTGTAATTATGATGGAAATCATAAATATATATTTTATTTTTTAATTGGTTGCTTGCAAGGGCTAAGCTCTAGGAGTTTAGGAGAGAGGTGGAGGTAGCTAGAGACTTAAGGACATAGAGTCCACATTTGAGGGTAGGGATAGGTAGAGAAATCTATGTTGTGAACTACAACTATCCAAAAGTAATATGCATGGATATGTTAAGTTATTCATGTGGGCTCCACAACACCATGTATATTTTTTACTCCATAGATTAGATGACCAATTTGTATTGTGTGCACACACATACTTACCTACTGCATACATATATAAATACAGATAAACATAAATATTTGCTAGTATTACCTAGTGCATACATATATAAATACAGATAAACATAAATATTTGCTAGTATTAGTTAATTGACGTGAGAGATGAACCCCTCAAACCTTATTTATTTTAGAAAAAATTAATATAACCCATTATAATATTTTTACATACACTTATAAACTTAAGTGTATAAGATATAATAAACCAACCGAGACAGCAGCATTTTTTCTTAATATAAGGAACATTTTTCAAACCAAAAAAAGACAGATGAGAGTATGCAAATATCTAACATATAAAATGGTCTACAATAACATATTTGCTATTCTAAGAAGAAAAGCAGGCTGACCGATACAAATAACAAGATTTTCTTCATACAGGAACTCTGAAACCCAATTTGTATCATCTGAGTCCACTTCAAAGCTTTTCGGGTACCTAATTTTGTGTCTTATATGTATACAATGCATGGAAAATATGACGAATTTCAGGAATTCGAAGATAATGATAGTAACATCTCTATTTTCCGATTCATACTATTAAGGGAAAAACTTTTCAGGAACATTATTAACATGAAATTAATCAAAAGAATTTAGTTTATTGATCTGATTGAAATATTGTCAAATTATTGAAGATTGGCAGAGCTCAAAGATATCTGTTCATAGCTTTCTTGGGAGCGAGATGTTTTCGTACTTTGTTATAGTCATGAAGAAATAGGTTTGGGGCAAGTTTTGTCACAAGGGTAGGGACAATCAACTTCCTTCACTGTACTTCGCTCAAAGTACCAATCTCCCACAGCCTGTGCAATGGTCTTTCATGCAAACAAGAAATGTTTCATTAGCATAACTAATAGTGCTGACTAGTCATAAACATTACAGATCATATAAAGAGAAATATAATGTCACAAACTTGTCATGATCCATCCTTCACTATTTGCATGCATTCAATGTTGATGATTTAGTTAAATATAGTGCAAACTGCAATTGCAAATATGCTACGAGTGGGGCAAAGTACAAAAAAGTCAACATGTAATTTATCAGCTAGAGAAGCTATATTCTTCTTGAAAACTGTTATTTTGACTTCTAATTGAATATTTCAAAGCAAACAATAAGCTAGTTCCACAACGAAAGAAAATTAACACATCATGTTATTGAATATTTCAAAGCAAACAATAAGCTAGTTCCACAACGAAAGAAAATTAACACATCATGTTTTGACAATGCAAAGCGTATGCATGTGCCAAATTCTGGACATAAATAGCACACATGAAAACTGCACGACTCATTAAAACTAGTTCCATAACCATGAGCATAAAGAAATATAAGAAATACATCTTTTTGGTTCCCCATTTCACGTCTTATTTTTGTTAACGTAGGTCATGTAATGATTGGTATAATTTGTACAAATGGCCACAACTCATTCATATGTAACATTATGTACTTGTAATTTGGCTAAAGATCATACTTTATTTCATTTATTGTATACTAAGCTTATGGTTAAGGCAAACCTAGTCAAACATGATAAAACGTGATATGTAGGTTCAATAACTCTCTTGGGGTATGTGGCCTTGTTTTGTGGGCCTATAAACCCCTCTTGAAGGGATGCCTCACTTGAGTTGTATAAATTCAAAATTCAAGCTCTCATTTGTATCATCTCAGTTTGTGATCTTCTCGATATGAAATACAAAGTGTTATAAGCCTAAGGGCACTTAATTTTGGAGTTTTCTCTTACGATAGGCATCTTTCTCTTAGGAGCACTTGTGTAGTTCTATTTTCAGCATTTGTTCTTTTGGCTTTTGCGCTCTCTATCTAGAGCACTTGTGGGGGGCTACTTTAGAATTTATGTGAGACCTAGTTCCATCAATTCTTTCGTTGACCCTTATAGATCTGAACATGGTATCAGAGCCATTGTGAACCTTCCTCTCTCAATTATTTTGGCTGATCTGAAAACTGTTGGCTAATGACATCTTTGTTACAATGCATAACTAGGATTTTCTTGGATCATCTCTATATAGGGTTTCTTTAGGGGTTCTACAGATATATATACCCTAATCTAGGGCTTTGCCTTCTAGGTGTTCTTTGGCACTGTTACCCCCCCACCTCTAGTGGTCACTAGAGGAGAAAAATTTTCTCCATGATCCACATTTCAAACAACAGATCTGATGATGTTATTTCGGACTCTCTACAGATAGTTGCTTGTAGATGCCTTCCACTACGTGCTCAACTCAGTTTACTAACATGATATGGTGCATTTACACACTTAGGTACATTGTTTTGACACTTCATATCGAGTGATAATGTTAATACTTGAGGCATGAAAATGGTGATCATGGGGTGATTTGGATAATGAATCATGATGCTTTGAAGTTATGTTTTTTGCCTTGTCTCACCTTGGTGGTCATTATCATTTTCTAGTCAAGTGTTGTCACGCTTGGGCAAAATTGTACTATTGGGGGGCTTTAATGGGGGCAACATGTCCATATCCCTCATCATAAATAATAGATTCCATCTGTCACCTATCCATTGTCCTTTCTTTTGGGTTGGGTGTTACATGTACCCCAAAAAGTTTTGTGCCTCATAATCCCATGAGAAGAAGGGGCTAGAAAGCCCGAGGTTGATGTAGCTTTATAAAAAATATGACATAGAAGGAGCAAAAAAACCCCAATTTAAAATTTGGGGAAAAGAAACAAAAAAGAAAAACAAAGTATAAAAAACAAAGAAAAGAAAGAAGCATGAGCTCTACCCCCTCGCTAAGAGGCCATCACCCCAAGTCCTATGCAATGAATGCATATCTTATGAAGGACTTAGCAAATCAAATGTTAAAATCCATAAGATGTTAAAGCTATAAATAAAAAAGGCAAATGGGGGTTTGGAGAGACACAATGTCAAGGAAAGGGTACCTCACTGTCTAAGCGCTTCCTCTACAAAGGCGCTTATGAGGATGAATATTATACATGGCCTTCCATGTCATTGACCCCCATGAAGTAAACTCCGATCCATACCACCATCATTGCACATACTCTTTGATGGGTTCCCTGGGACATACCTCCTGGTTTGGGTACTGACACACCTAATAGGGGGTAATAATGACCCTCCTATACCTAGACTTGGCAAATTGTATAATTTTGTAAGCTAGTGTGAAGTTTGAATAGGATATTCTATGAGACATGTCTAATGCCTTTTGTACTAACATGACTCACTTTACATGTTTTGTTTCGATTGTGTATGATCTGGATTTTATGAGCATAATGAAATGAATACAGATTATTATCAAAAGATGCTTAACACAGAATAACAGATATACAGTCAAACTGGTTTCTATTCAATAAGGAAATAAGTTGAAATTGTAAAATGCAGCGAAAAACAAGCTTGCTAGAATGGTGGCGGCTTATCTCTGAGAAGAGATGTGACGACTGCGCTCATTCGCCAGAAGATGATTACAATGAGGCTCTCAAGGCCTTTTTACAATAAACAGGAATGTCAAAAACCCTAGACATCCAAAATCCTAACCCTAGGAGATGAAGCGCCAAAAGTCATGTGGGCCCCGTTTGGGTAAGTTAGTACATCAACTTCCCAGGGTCGTATCTTTTGCATACGATCTTCGTTTTAGGCGCACGATAGCCCATTGGAAAGGTCTATCCGAGGAATACACATTTTGTTTGTGGTGAGCCCTACACATGTTGACTGTGGAGAGCCCTAAAAAAGTTGTTTAGGGCCTCAAAACAACCCCAAAAGTCAGGGACCCGACAACTAGGAAAGAATTGTCGAACTGGAAAACTGCCAAAATGAGGCAGTTGGAATAGGTGGGAGGCCACCGACATCCATCTGGATCAATCCTCCCCCCTTAGGGAGAAATGGTCTCCATTGCGTTGAGTGCCCCCATTAGATAAGGAAATTTCTGCTAAATTTGGCCCTCGGTGAGCCACTTGCCTTGGTGCAGGAGCTGCCCTACTTTGACAACTCGATAAAGCTGGATCCTTTGTTAGCGAGTTCCTTTGACCCATTTGTCCACAATCTGATCACTGGATTCTTGTTGTATGCAGTCGGGGTTGAGCTCTGTTGGTGTCAGTTGTTCTGCTATCTCTGAGGTGTCCAATAATGGTGGGAAATAAGGTTGAAGGAGATCCACATTGAACACTGGGTGCAGGCCAAGGAAAGGAGGAATGTTGAGCTCAAAAGCATTATCACCCACAGCCTTGGTGATGGTGTACGACCCATAACGGAGTGGGCGAAGCTTCCGATGGGGTCCGGTAAGGCGTTCTTTCTGCAAATGCAACCAAACTTTGTCGTCCAACTGAAAATTATGTGACACCCGATGTTGATCATCGCGTTGCTTGTACTTGTCATTGGATTTTTGTAGGATATCCTGGACCTGTTGACGGATGTGCTGGATCCGCTCAATGAACCGGGTGGCTTTGTCAGCTTCAGTTGGAGCAGGAGATGAGTTGATCGAGGTGATCACAAGGGGTAGTGCAACATCTATGGGATCCAATGGTTGGAATCCCAACCCCACCTGAAAGGGGTTGTGGCCAGTTGAGCTATGCAAGGCTCGGTTGTAGCTATGTTGGACATAAAGAAGACTTTCATCCCATGTGCGAGGGTGCTTGGAATTATACATGCGCAGGATATGCACGATCATTCGATTTACGACCTCTGTTTGGCCATCTGTCTTAGGGTGGAAGGTCGTGGATTTGTTGAGCTTGGTGTCCAGCAGTGATCAGAGGCTCGACCAGAATGTGTTGAGAAATCGACTGTCTCGATATGAGACAATGGTTTGTGGGATTCCAAAATGTACCCAGACTCATTCAAAGAAGAGCTTGGCAGTGGCCTCTGTCGTGATGTTGTTCTTGCAGGCGGCCAGAATCGTCATCTTAGAAAAGCGATCAACAACCACAAAAACATAGTCATTTCCCCGCTTGGTGGATGGGAGGCCCGACATGTAGTCCATGGAGATGGATTCCCATGGCCTGTCAGGAGTAGGCAGAGGGGTGTACATACCCTATTTTTGAGTGATTAGTTTGGCAATAGCGCAGGAAATGCAGGACCTAATATACTTGTTGACCTCCTGTCAAAGTTTTGGCCAATAGAAATGTTTCTGCAGCATTACCACTGTCTTTTCGACGCCGAAGTGTCCTACCACCCGATTGTAGTGGGCTTCCCAGATCATATTCGCTCGCTCGCTTGATGTAACGCAGATATGGCCCAGACAGCACATCAACCCATCCTGAAGATGGAAATTAGCGACAACTGTGTTTGCGCCCAACATTTGGTAGGTGGTGGCGAAGTCCGAGTCTGTCTCATAGAGTTGGGGCCATCCAGAAGTCTCATGGCCGCAAGAGTCTAGCATCGTGGTGAGTGTCACGATTGGCGGTCTGCTGAGGCAATTAGCGACGTGGTTGGTGCTTCATGTTTTATACTTGATGTTGAAGTGGAATTGCTGCAAGTATGTGGACCACTTCTGATGGCGGTCATTCTGCAATTTGCCTTGTGTCCGCATGAACTGCAATGGCTTATGATTAGTGTGGATGATTGTCTCCTTCCCAAGAATGTAATGTCTCCATTGGCGACAGGCTTGCACAATGGAGTACATTTCTTTGTCGTAAGTAGTGTACTTACGGACAACATCTGATAATGTCCCGCTATGATAGGCCACGGGGTGGCCGTGCTGAGTGAGAATGGCACCCACAGCGTAGTCTAAAGCATCTGTCTCGATCTCAAAGGGCTGCTACAGGTATGGTAGTGAAAGCAATGGGGTTGAGCACAATCGTTGCTTCAAATCATCAAACGCTTGTTGTTGGGACCGGCCCCACACAAATTTCTCCTTACCACCACCCCTGGTTACTTGGCTGAGGGCCCACGCAATATGGGAGAATCCCAACACGAACCTGCGGTAGAAATTGGCAAGGCTCAAGAAGCTTCGAAGCTCAGTGAGTGTGGTTGGGGCTAGCCAGTCACGGATGACTTGGATCTTGGCTAGATCCACATGTACACCATGTTGATCACCAATGTAGCCCAGGTAATTGACCCTGTCCATGCTGAATGAGCATTTTTCCAAGTTGGCATATAGCCTGTGCTGCCACAGGGTGTGCAAAACCTGTTGAATATGCTGCAAGTGTTCTTCCCAAGTCTTGTTGTAAATGACAATTTCATCCAAATAGACCACTACAAAAGTATTGGTAATAGTTGCAGGATATCGTCCATCATCCTCATGAAAGTGGCTAGAGCATTTATCAAGCCAAAGGGCTTGACCAACCATTCGAAAAGACCTTCCTTTGACTTGAAGGCAGTCTTCCATACATCTGTTTGTTCTATCGGAACCTGGTGGTAGCCAGACTTCAGATCAATCTTACTGAAGTATTTGGCCCCCGTGAGCTGATCAAGGAGGTCGACAATTCAGGGAATCAGGTACCGGTTTCTGACTGTAATTTTATTTAGGGCCCGGTAATCAATGCAGAGTTGCCAGGTTCCATCTTTCTTCTATACCAACACAATTGGGCTCCCACGAGGTGATGAGCTGGGACGGATGTGCCCCTTGTGGAGCAGTTCTTGGATCTACCGCTTGACCTCCTCATTCTCTATCAGAGAGCGACGGTACACTGACCCATTGGGAAGCGGTACGCCAGGGGTCAAATCGATGGGGTGCTTGACCTGACAGTGCAGAGGTACCCCAGTAGGTGAGGAGAAGATATCCGAGTATGCTTCCACGACCTTATCCACTTGCTTCTGCTATGTGGAGAGGTCGGCCGCAGAGACCCTGGATGTGGCTGCGATCTTTCGCTCATTTTGAGAGAGAATCACGAAGAAGACAAACTTCCCCGTCTGAGAGATGACCTTCCTGCATTGCTTGGAAAAGATCAAGGAAATAGCACTAGGTGGGACTGCCTCCGGTATCTTGTACAATTTCTTGTTCAAAGCAATAATAACACTGTGAGGCTTAGACTCATATACAGCATGGCGTTTCCATAAATATGGTTGGCCCAAAAAAACAATACAAACTTCGAGAGGGGAAACATCACACAATACCTCATCTTTGAAGGGCTTGATGCCATATGACATGCGACATTGTTGGCTGATGCGGATATTGCTTCCTTGGCGGAGCCATCCAATGGTGTAGGATTGYGGGTGTAGCGTTGTTGGAAGAGCAAGTTGCTTGACAACCTTTGTTGAGATGAGGTTCTTCTGGCTACCGCTATCAACGATGAAGTGCAGTGGGGTACCCTTCACCCACATATGTGAATGAAAAAGGCGCTCGCCTTCCTTTGGMTCATTTGGTTCACTRGGCGGGAGCTTGGTGGTAGCAATGGTAGCACTGGGTTCTGCATCAATGATCCATCTCCCCCTTTCTGGTTCTGAATCAGAGTCGGAACTCGCWTTTGATTCAGAGGCTTTCACCTCAGCCACCAGCGACTGCTTTGATCGGCAATCAACARTGTTATGCCAAGGGCTCTTATGGAAGTCGCACCACTTATCGGTATCTTTCTTTGTCTTTTCGGTGTCCTTCTTTGCTTGCGGCCTTGACTGGTTGTCCTGAGTCGGTCTGTTTTTGCTCTGTCCTTTGTTCTCCAGGTTGGAGCTGCCCTTTAGTAGCTTTTGTTGTGAGGGGTTCCCAAGCCCAAACTGCCCCGTCTTTTGTTTGAGCTTCTGCTCGATTTTGATGGCATATCGATAGATTGCGCCCAAGGATGAGATGTCCAGAAACTCCATTTCAGCCTAGATGTATCGATACAGACCGCCGCGATACTTGAGCATTAGTTGTCGCTCTGAATCTTTGATACCCAGCTTGGTGCATAAGGTATGGAAGATATTTGTGAAATCAGGCACTGCTTGGTCTCTTTCCTACCGCAGTGTGGTCCATTTTGTATACAGGTCATCATAACTTCCAACAAGGTAGTATTGTTCCTTAATAGCATCCCAGAAGGACTCCTAGGTGACTGCGATTGTAAATATGAGGCTTCCTATGTTTTCTTCTTCTCACAGAAAGTTTCCCACCAATATTTGACATGGGGAACGACTTTGAGGAGCACAAAAGTAATATTTTATCTATTCGAGAAGTTATGGATAGAGAAATACCCTTCTAGCAAATTCAACCATTTGTCTACAACATCTTTGTCTATCTAACCTTCAAATATAGGAATATAGAAGTTGATTTGTACCTTGAAGGGGATGACGCCTCCGTTTGAGGAAGATGTGTCGCTTGTTGATAGCCGCCAAAGGATTTGGGCAAAACTATCCATCATCTCGTTCCTTTGTTGCGTGAAGGATTCCTTGAGCAACATTTTGAAGGGATCTCTTGTCCCGTCTTCTTTCTTTTCTCCCGCCATGAGAGGTCGCTTGGGCGTGCGAGAGCTTTTGTCCTCTAGAGAAACAAGCTCGAGACCCAATTCTTTGTACCTTGACCTCGTTGGGGACATGCATTAAGAACGACAAGGAGCAAACCGCTCTGATACAACTAATTCGAATTTTATGAGCAGAACGAAATGAATACAGATTATTATCAAAAGATGCTTAACACAAAATAACAGATATACAGTAAATCATCATTCTGAGACTTCAACAGGGGCTTGGGATTGTCCTGATCTACATTTTGGCATCTTCATCGAAGGATTTGGGGGTCTTGAGCAACAAGGCCGAATTATTGAGGGCATTCAATGTTCCAGCAGGGCGTAGCATCATCCAGCTTGGGGGTTTGGCACTGTATAGGGTCGAGATCTCATCCTGTTGTTCATGTATGGTATTCAGGTGGCCTTTGGAGGCTTGTATCTTCTCTCTTGATCTTGATTGAGGGCCATCCTCATTTTGTTATGCTCTCTTATGTTATATTGTACCAGATCTGCAGAACTATTGTATCAGTACTTCTACTATTATGAATAAAGATTAGATCTGAGGTATTTTGAGTTATCTCTTGTATTGTTGACATTGCATATGGTTGAGGTATGTTCCATTGTTGTATCTACTTGATTATTGTTGCAAACACACATTAGAATCATCAGTATAACCCTAGCGTAACCTAAAGGACCATAATAAGCAAAGTGTTTGACGAAATGCCACAACCAGAAAAAGTTTAAAAACTCATGTAAAACGTGATGTTCCTGGCATCTTGGCTTGGGAACATTACAGTGGTATCAGAGCTTAGACTCCTTCCAGCCTGAGGGGTCTTCCATAAGAAGATATGGATATTAAGGATTTTGCTAGAGAGGTTGTACGTTGTGAATGGGAATATTACTACGACCTTAGTGAGGGGTGTAGGGCTCAAGTAACATTCCAACAGTATTTATCTATGAACAATCCTAGGTGGAGCAAAGATGAGGTTACATATTGGATCAACATGACAGAGGGATACAGAGCCAGAACAACTAGATGGAGGGAAGCACGGAGTAACCCCACACCCATTAGGAGCACGCAACTTTGCTACAGTTGCAAGGTGCCTTGGGAACCAGACCATAGATGTAGGGGTAAAGGTAAGAAACACATTAGTGAGGTGCTCTATGACAGTGATGATGAGGTGTGTGAGGATGCATCGATAGATGCCTATCTGGAGCAGTCTGATGATGCTAGTGACTCTTGCACAAAGGCTAGTGATTCTGGCACGCTTGAGGAGGATAGTGGCCCTTACGCATTGGAGGAACAAGAGGAGGGACAGGATGATAGCACCTATGTTTCAGCAGTCATATCACATACTATTGATGACCTTACACCTCAACAGAGTAGTGACACTTGTGAGGATTCACACGTGTTAGCACCTACAAATGGCGAGCTCCCTATGATGACCATGAGACATCTGTCGTCTTTCTAGACACCCAGGATAGCCACAACATATGAGGATAGCAGTGGCATGCCAGATATGATAGAGGATCCGTACGTGAGGGATACACACCAGGGGCATATGGATCCACAGATCCAGGAGGAGATACATGACGTGCAGACAGTTGACCTTACACTCACATATCATCATGAGGGGAGTGGGTCACTTCTTTTGGAGACTCCACTATTTGATCAGGTTGTGGATATTGACAGTTGGATGGGACCTTTACTTCCAGGACCAGCATGCAATGATGAGGGTGTACCCCTTATTGGGTAGGATGACCACATCACGTGTCTGGACACGTCTATATGGGATCCAAGCGCAGATGATAATAGCAGGGTGAGTGCATAGGAGGATACAACTGTTCACACCAGATACAATATGATTCAGAGGGAGTTAGCAGTTGGGGATGATGTGCAATCACATATAGGAGGACCCAGTAGCACAGTGGACAGGGGGCAGTTCAACGCTTTATCTTCTGCAAAGA
>ML829395.1:8971-22686 GCA_009831015.1 Picea engelmannii | reverse complement strand
TGCGCTACTAAAGACGCATCAATGAAACTGTTGGTGGCCCAACCATCTACTAAATTTGTCATGCGTTGCCCTTGTATAAGGCCCTTGAACCTGAAAGTGTTGTACCTGATTTCACCTCTCTGTGAGGTTTTGTCTCCCCCGTTGGCTGTGCCTCTACTTGTGGTTGAGGTTTCTTCGGAGGCTGCTCTGGCTCCTGTGTAGGCTCATCCTCTGAGTCGTTATCTGCTTGTGACTCGATATCCTCCTCCTCCTCACTACCTGATTCCACCTCAATGTAGTGGATTTTCCCCTTGCCCATGCACCAATGCCCTGGGATCCAAGGGTCTCTGCAAGAGAAGCAAAGCTTCTTCCTCATCAATTCTCGTCTGGTATCATCATCCAACTTGGGATTACCCTTCCAATCCCTTTGAGGATTTTTTTGATCCTTGTCACTCTGTGGCACAAAGGGTTTGGTAAACATTTTGGGTTTCAACACTGAGTCCCCCATGTCTCTAGTGCGCGCAATGGCCTCATGTAGGGTGTGAGGCTTGAAAGCCTTAACCCAACCCCTCAATGGCTCCGTCAACGCCTTGGTGAACAGCATCACCAACCTGTGCTCTGAAATATATGATACGGACACTGCCTTCCGCTGGAACTTTGTGATGAATGCCTTGACTGACCCTGTTTGTCTCAACTGTGTCAGATCCCTGAAATGGAGTTCTGGATCCCTCCTGTCAAACCTCTCCATCAACTTCTCGGTGAACTCCAAATATGATGTAATGCGTCTGTGACCCAAAGTCACCAGCCCATGATACCACCACTTGTGGGCCTCCCCATCCAAGTGCAAGGTAGTGAAGATAATAGCTTCTGACTCCATCATCGGGTTGAGCTTGAAATATGTGTCAAGCTTCTGTACCCATGTCTGAGCTGAGCATCGAGATGACTCGTCGAAAGTAGGAATATTCAGCTTTCCCACCTTCTTTATAAAGTCCATGTTACGAGTCTGTGCATTGCCCCTCTGTGCATCCCTGAGCCTGTTCAGTTACCTAATTGAACAGTAATCTAACAAACTCATATCTGCATGGAAATCTAGCCCCAATGCCAAATAGTCTCTCTTGTACTCCACAAATGGGTCTTGTGGCCCTGCCTGCCCCTGTCTTGGTTGTCCTCCTGTCTTCCCTGGCTGTCCCAACTGTTGTCCCCCCTGGAACTGCGGATATAGATGTTGAGGAATCCTCTTGGATGATGTATAGGTACAGATAGGTGAATGATGCCCACTCGCTCCACCCTGAGATCCACTAGAACTACTGGCACCACCTCCCGGGTGTCCTCTTGAACCACTCGCTCCTCCCGCCGCATTGGCACCCATAGTGCTCACATTTTGCTAGATCATTTGTGTATTGATGGCCTTTGTGCTATGGCGTTCATCATATCTCGTTGTCCTCTAGCTAGGTCATTCAAGATGGCATGTGTACTGTCATGCGGTGCCTCGGGGCCTTTCCCCTTGCCCTCTGGTGTCTCACGCCTGTCACCCATAATCCTCTCTATGTTTACCTCTATATCGAAACTGATGTGATGCCTTTCCTCTGCCTCCGGCTTTGTATCTGACTGAGTATGGAAGAGAGTGTAGCCCCTCCTATTCATGTCCCTTATGTCTCTACTGTGACCCCTGCGGTACTGAATGTACTCGTCCCCAATATGACCTCGGCCCTCTGGGTATTTTGAACCTATTCCCAGAATCATGGGGTCATGAGAAAGCGCTTCTTCACAGGCTGATAGGAAGAAGCTCTGATACCACTGAAATATCCCAAAGACGGTGGATCTGGAGGTTATCTACTGAAACTGGTGTTTAGGCTCTCGGATCTCATACTCTAGGGGTTTTTGGATGCATTTAGTGTCTTTGTCTTAACATGCGTGGTCATTTCGCATGTGTGTTCAGATAGAATAAGTGTTTTACAATTATATCATGCATGGAAGTAATAGAGAACCAACACAACTCAATAACATGTATTATGTGAAATAACAGGAAATACAACTGGCATGCAGAAAGTAGAGAAACTAATCATCAGCTAGATCTCGTGGATCATCATTGAAATACAATGCAAGACAATCATGAAATACTCATAATCAGAAGGGGTGGATAGATCTGCAGCATGCATGGACAGATCTGCTACATGCAACCCCGGAAGCCCACGACAACTGCTGCAAATGACTGGGAAATTCGCCTTGGTGGCTACACTCGTCCGATCGGCCTGAAAACTATCCCAAACTGGGAACCTTGGCCTCTAAGATCCTCTCGGTATCTGACAAACTGAAGATCGTCTCTTTGATGATCTGAATGGACCCCAGATGAGATCCCTTGGGGGTTTGCGCACCTCCTAGGCTCCAACAATGCACCCTGATGATTCCACCCTCAGAATCGGATGATATCTGTCTCAAAATGAGCGCCCTAGCCTCCTATGTAATGGGTCGGAAGGGTTTCCCAGGATCTGATCTGATGAGCTCTCTGGAACCCTAGATGTACCTCCCCAAGTGTTGTGCACTTCCTGGCTGAATGATGCACCCTAGTGGATTCCTCCGTTGGAATCTGATGAATGATGGCTCAAAAGAAGCGCCCTGGCTCCCTCTCAGTTGGATCAAAAGGATATGGCGAGATCTTCTCTGGTCTCGTCCAGCTACACAAACTGTCTCTCAAACCTCTGCGTCCTCACTGGTTGCAATGCGCACTAACTGAACTGGGTTTGTAGAACATTGATCTGACATGGTGAAATACATAGATGGTACTTCAGATAGGCTAGGGTGTGTCTTCCAACACCGAAACCGATCTGCGGTGGTGGTTTCCTCCAGAAATCCACAAAACAACTGTTGAGGTCGACTTCCTCCTCTGGAACCTGTTTCGCAACACCGAAACCGATCTGCGGTGGTGGTTTCCTCCAGAAATCCACAAAACAACTGTTGAGGTCGACTTCCTCCTCTGGAACCTGTTTCGCAATTCACAAATCAATGATAATGAGGAATTAGGTCGAATTCCCTTTCTTATACCTCCACCGATCTAATTTGTCATTGACATCACTTAAGCTAGGCGCCTTACTCCTAAGTCGAGTATGATTAATTAATTAAGTCCCCCTTAATTACTTTTCTTCTATCTCTTCGTTGACTTTGGCTTAAGTGACTTTTCCTATGCTTTTTTGCTTAATTCATCGTTTAGCCCTTCATTCACCATTATTTCTCCCTTTGTTTCATGTTTGTGCCTGACTATAGTCTACAAGGACAGATAGACTACTAAGTCACTCCCTGTTGAAGCTATTCTTGGGAACGGGGCATCACACAGAAGAAGCTTCAATGCTCGTGTATGAAGCCTTGTGCAAGTTGATAGCAGGGTTGATGAAAATTGACTCTTCAGACAACATGTCCTTCGAGTAGTTGACGAGGGAAGATAATTATCCATTTCTTTAAAACCTACCTTCGTCCATCCACCTGGTGATCTAAAACCCAAATGATATCCACAAAAAATTCCTGACTCTCCACATGATCATCGCTACAGAGCTAGATAATAAGCCACCACGCCTTCACCAGGGTTTCCACATAGGCAAACAAGGGTTACTGCAGAGAAAAACTAGGGTTGTCGCCTTAATGTTATAATTATTATTATAATATAATCAAGAATATAATACTATTATACAACTAACCTTTATATATATATATATATATATATATATATATTATATCATTTATTGTGTGTGCATGAGAATATAAACCTTGCATTATTATTTCTAACCCTTATCTTGTAACTCTATACTAACCAAACATTACAACTATCATTCATGAGACAATGTAGATTAACCTTCACTAGATAACACCTCTAAATTAGTGTGAAACATCATATGTTTTTGCCATTTTAATCTTTTCCTTAGGAGGCCCATTTTATACCCCAAATTTACTCTAATGCCATCTTAGTTTTCTGCCCTCTACACTGCAGGGCATCCCTTCTTCTCTAGTCAACTTTATGTGCAGAAATTTATCGTTCCTTCAGGGAATTTCTTAGGCTAACTACTTTCTCTTTCCTCTGGACTAATTGTTATAAACATACATTTGAAGGTAGCAAGAGTTCACATGAAAGTTTTGTGTTTCATAGGCTAATAGACAAATTTGTATTTCAAGTAATTTTAAAGATTTTGTCCTTAGAAAGTATATTAGAGACTCAAATTAAGGTGCTTAGTCTGATTTGTTGTCTCTTCTAGCATGGGTTGGAAGAGGTTGCAAATCTTTGGACATTCCTTGGATGCATCTTTTGTAATTCTATTTTTTGCAAAAGAAAACTTAAATATGGTTATATTATATTGAATTACATCCATTAAATATAAATCCTCAATTAATGCAATTTAATGCAATATGTGAGTCAACTCAATATGGTTTCCACGCAAGCAATGCAAGATTAAAAATGTTATACAGTATTGGTTACATATTATAATGCTTAATTAAAATGAATAGAAGCCTAAAACAAGTTAGAAAAAATAAAGGTCAATTGAATCCTTTACTAACCAAAAATAATCTGTTGTACTCTCAAAGTAGAATTACCTTGTTATTCATCATCGGAGAGTTTGATGCAAACCATGTGTCTTGAATCTCTGATTGGCAATGTAAGAAGCATGAATTAATAAACATGCCCCCTGTTTTAGAGCGCTTAAATGTTTCCAATTCATTAAGCATCTCCATCCTATAACCTGTTCATAAGATGAAGAAAAATGTTACTTGAAAATGATACATCAATATCTAAGGGGATAAATATCGAATATTATAGTTTTTCAAAGATAGTACTATTCATTGGATCAAGGTAACCAAATTTAACTACTATTTTAATAGATTTTAGTTTTTAGGATTAATGCTTGGAACTGAAGTTTGAACCCAAGAAACGAAATCTATATAAATCAAAAACACATATTTTTCTATGTGAAACGCAACATTTTGTATCAAAAAGGATTTTACAATATATGTCACACTTGCATTTAACATGCATTTAGATTCAACAAAACACAAATCCATTTGTCAATGCTTAGAAAGTGTTCCAGAGCACCTTAACTTTGTACTTGTAAATCTAAGTTTAGACCAAAAGACCACATTGGGGAATTTGGTGAGGAAAGGTTCCTTTGAATAATATTAAATTCCACACAACTCAATCAGATGGGGAATTCAAAACATTGTGAGTTTTGCAAAGAGACACTTCAAATAAGATTGAAATAGTATTCCTAAGAGATTAAAGGACATATGCAATCTTGGATGAAAGAGAGGGAGAAGAGGAAGGCTAGAGACACATACTTCCAATTCACAAATGGTGCACTAAAGGAATGCTTCCAAACTTGAAGCATCTAAGGATAACTAAGGAGATGATGTCTCGAGACCCTCAGGTTGCAGACATGGAGTACCGAGAGACAGCTTGACCAGCAGTGTCCACTTGCACAGACTGAAACCCACCTCCCCACCACAGCTCTAGGTTCGTCACGACGGTATCCACAACATCAGCTGGCCTCCGGAAGACATTGGGTCTTGCTCCATGAGGTACAAGCCAGGAATTATGGTGAGTGTCATTTCAATATTTGAGGCATTTGAGCTTGTTGCATCTATTATTGCTTTTGATTATGTGACATTTTCTTGGACATTATGCTCTTTGCCCTGTTTCACTTTGGTGGTTGACATTGCGCCCTAGTAAGTGGGTCACCCTTAGGGATAGGTTTGCTACTGGGAGGTCCTCTTGATTTTCCACATTTCATCCCCTCATCTCCTTATCTTTTTGTAATATCCCAAATCCGGCTAGTCTAGGAGATGTTGCTAATCTGCTATGTCTGTTGTCTGATCTGATACACTGGGGTTTTCTGGATACGTTTAAGTTGTGGGTTTTAACATGCTTGGTGTTTTTCGCATGTGTGTGTAGATAAATAAGTGTTTACAGCATATGAATAAGCATACAGATAGTAAATGACACAATAGACTGCAAATCATATATTATGATATTTATGCGGATTACAATGTCGTATGTGGATGAATAAAATAAATCTTTCGGCTAGATCAGAGACAAAAGGATCTTAGTCGGAATACAATAAGCAAACTAAAACAATAATACCCGGTAATAGAAGAATGTTGTTGGATCAATGGATGAGCTATAGGATCTGTTGCAAGCTACAACAACTCATACGACAACTGTTGCAAGTCTTGAAAGTTTGCCCTGGTGGATAAACTCCTCGGATATGCCTGGAAACTGTCTCAAACAGTGCGCCCTGGCCTCATGCACACTCTCGGTAGCTGACCAACTTAATATCGACCCTCTGACGATCTGTATAGATCCCGAATGGATCTCCTAGGGAAAATGCGTCCCAACTGCTGCTGGAAACTGTGCCCTAGTGATTCCTCTGTCGGAATCAACTGATAAGGGTCTCAAACTGAGCACCCTAGGCTCCTCTGAAATGGGTCGAAAGGATTTCACTGGATCTGATTTGATGATCTCTCGAGAATACCAAATGTGTCCTTCCCAACTGTTGCACCCTCAATGGCTGAGTAATGCGCCCAAGATGCTCTCCGTCGAAATCTGACGAGAAACTAGGCAATAGATGCACCTTGCCCTCCTCTCAACTAGGTCGTAAGGGAATCCCTGGATTCTCCTTGGATGGGACAAGTCAACTCACTAAGTTTCCTCATAAGTTTCACCCTCACCCTAAATAAGTGCACCCTTGCTGTTGCAACCTGTGTAACTATTGCTAAAGATCGATGGAAGATCTGTGTGATCTCCCCGGTGACTAGGGTGTATCTCTCAACACCGAAATCAACCACTGGGTGTATTCCTCCTGGAATCCACAGAGCTCTCTCTCCTGAGATGCGCCTCTCTCCTCACTGTCAAGTCCAATTCTTCATAATAATGAATTAGGTCACTTTACCCTTTTCTTATAGCTACCCGAAACCCTAATTTGTTGTTGACCTATTTTTAGCTTATTTGTTCTATTTTTAGCTCACTTTGACTTAAAAACGCTTTTAGTCACTTTTAGCTCAATGTCACTTTCGAATTATAACACCCTTCGATGAACTGACCTCTAGTAACCCTTTTTACTAGATCTATGATAATACTACCACAAATCTATCCAAGCAAAATACTTTGCTTGGAGTTCCTACTCTAGATCTATAAGCTAAGCATACACAAGAAAATAAACAAGAACAAGATCACCTCACTAAGCAATATGGCACCAAGAAGACTCTTCACCCCATGTATCCTCCAAAGTTTTATGTATTAGAAGCAAGCTAGGACAAATACTTGCCCAAGCTTGAGAAAAGAATGAGAGAGAATAGTGGGAGAGAAGGAAGAGGAGAGGAGAGAAATGGGTAGAGTAATTGTTATCGCACAGTTTGTAGCTAGGATAAAAGGCTATAAGATAGAAGGCCAAACTGGCGTAATAGGAACCAATCCCACCCAATGTCACCACAATGGGATGGTTCTTTCTCTTTAGGGAGGTTAGGCCCAGGGGAGACGTCCCTGGTGACCTGGGATTTTGAAGAGGCAAAAGGCTAATAAGATAAAGATAAGGTTTTCCCCCTTCACAAGTCACCACCCAAACAGATAGTCCGGCCAAAGGCTAATTTAAGAAGTAAAACCCCCAAAGAAGTGTACCTGCCTGGAACAAAGCAACAACAAACTGATATATGCAAGTTATTTCAATGGGATAGTACTTCATAAGACTATCTGATATATACATATAAGCAATTAGCAATAAATGTTGATGAACTCAATGTTTATCAATATCAATGAAAAGTTATAACACTTCACCAATAAATATTGGAACAATGTAGCATTCAATGTAACCAATCAACACCTTATTCAATTAATGCCTAAACCATCATTCAATTTCTCTTAAGACAAAACACTGTTGCATTAAAGATGAAATAACCAATGATGACGTCGGCAACTAGGGTTAGTGAGTTAGTTAAGTTTTAGGGTTAGAAATTCAAAGGGTTTTGAGAGTGTTGTAATCAAGTTCCACTTCAACGTTGGAGGACTTTAGATTAGTGCCTTAGAGGGTAAAATGGAGTCAAAAGTGAAGGATGCAAGGGTTGAAGGAGGATGGATAAGGACTAGAGGGAAGAGTTTTGAAGTGTTGCAATGGCAGGGCCTCAGAATCAAAACCCTAGGCGAGAGAGGCTCACTCCGATGTTGCTATAGCAAGGCCTCGTGCTCTCTCCTCCTTCCTTAGATGGCAAATGGCTAGCTCAAGGAAGCACAAAATCAAGACAAGAAAGTCTAATGAGGGAGAGTGTTGCTACAACAAGGCTCTTTCATCAAACCCTAAAAGAAAAACGGCCCTAAGTGTAGATAACCTAGGCCTAGGACGTCTTCCTCCTCTTGAGTTCTAGATGGTACGACTAGCATAAATGATGAGATAAAGAGGGTGTAGCTATGGCTAGGCTCTCTCTTCTCTATCAATGGCTGAAAATTTCTCTATCAGGGGACATGAGACAAGGACTTGCTTATGTGCTTGTCACCTAGGGTTTTAATTCAACAAATTATAAATATATGCAAGAAAATAAGACTACAACCATTCATTTAAGAAGTTTTGTAGAAAAATACTTACAATTCATCAAGAAATAACCATGCAAACCCTAGTTGTAACACCTTCCTTCAAGAGAAACACCATAGAATGCCAAAAGAGTCTTCCTTCAACAAGTGTGCCTCACTTAATCAGCCAAATACCCAAGATAGGGCGCAAATTTCAGACCTCCTTATGGAGTGAATGAGTTGTGATAAAGCCTAATAATTAAACCCTAGACCAAACCTAATAGAATACTTGGGGGTTTAATAATTAAGAGTGTGGATCATCTTTGGTAATCTTAACAACTTTTGTGCTAAGTCTTCTAAATCTTCTTAAGTTGTTGATCTTGATGTCTTGATAATAATGACATATTGATGATGATCTATTGAATATGATGATGAAGTATTGATACTCTTATTTGGTGATTTCCTGCACACATAAGAAGTAAAACGTGGTTAGATTGCTTTGTATGATTTGTATCTTAGCATTCTTTATTGTAAGTAATTGTATATGGTATTCTTTCATTGGTTTAATTTATTCTTTTGTAAACTTGTAAGTAATTTTTAATCTTTTGTAAAGAACCACCCTTGAACATAGTTGACCCCTTGCCCAATTTTTAGGCACTAGTCTTAGTTGACCTAGGGAAAAGGCTTGCTTTTCATGCTAACCCCTGCATCTTGCATGGTTGCCTTAGCATCTTAGGATTAAAATCCCCTCTAACCTTAACAAATTAAAATTAACTCCTAAAACCTAACTCTAACATCTAGTAACTAAGGTCTACCCCCTTTGGCTTCCCTAGGAGTAAGCCTAGACGGAAGAGGTTTCGGTCAAAGTGACAGCGTGGGCTGTGAACCTAGGCATTATGCCTCCAAGGACACACTAAGTGAACCGGACTTAGCTCACATTTTCAAGTGTGTATAAGGACAGCAACAGACCCGAAACGAATGATGTCCGTTTGATCAACGGCTCGATCTGTCTGCGATGCATCTTTGCCTTGGATTAAATCCAACGACTCTCCATCTTTTCTTATCCTATCCTACCATTTATTTCGATCCGACGGCTGACGAAAATTCGGGTGATCGAGATCTCAGATCTCAACCCTTTCTTATCCTGTCCTTCCACTTAAATCGATCCGACAGTTGACGGAAATTCAAATACTCGAATTCTCAACCGTTTTGCCCCGCTTATCCTATCCTTCTCTTAATTTGATCCGACAGTCGTGAAAACTCTCGAAGCAGATCCATGATCAAGGATTTTGATCCTGATCAGGTTTTTGTACTGCGCTTTCCCTTCTGAGCTTTGATCTCTACTTGTCATCGTCGTTGTTGTTCTTGCCATCAATGACAAGCACACGCTTCCTGTAACACATGCCAACATTGGCACCCATACACCATGAAATCGACCCAGGAAGAAAGGAATGTAGTGTGCATATATAAATCAGTCACTAGAAATATGGAACTTGACCTCCCTCTTCAAAAAACCCAATTCCCACACATAATTCAACCAAGTACTACTTCAATGAAGAAATTGGTTGCCTTAAGCCACCCAAAACTCTGTAAATAAGAAGAATGTCTTCACAATGAACTCCAATGAAGAACCTGTATGATTCTTCCACTAACTTGACTAGGGTGGATCTTTGACCACCGAAACCAATACAACTAGGGTTTACTCCAAACCCCCAAAGGCTCCAAGAGCTCTCCAAGCCAAGAGGCCGAATACAAAATAATCAATCAACATAATGAGAGAATATGAGCCCATCTCTCTTTTATACCTCCTTTAACCTTTTTCCCCTCAAGTGACTTTTAATTTATTTTTAATATTTTCTCATAAAATCACTTTATTAATTTAATAAACCTTTTTAACCCTGGAAAGTGATTAATTCTCCTTTATGACTTCTCTGTCCACTGAAAGTCACTTTTCATCATCCCATCCTATAGATATTTTCGTCCCAGTTCCAACGAGCTATTACACTAAGGTATTTCTCCAAGAAACAAGCTCCAAATAGTACCTTTAGTGTAATTAATTCAAATATGTCCAATAATCACCCTGTTTTACGGGAATCGTCAAAATGCAATGGAACCAAGAACAAGATGTGCAGAAATGATCCTTGTTATCGTGCAATTTGTACTTGCCCCAAAGCCAAAGGAAAGTGAATAATAAATTGGCATAACAGGAGGTTGTCCTATCACTATCACCTAAATACAACACCTCTTTCTCTTTAGGGGTAGTAGCCCAGGGGAGACGTCCCCGGTGACCTGGGGGTTTGAGAAGGCAAAGGTAATGTTATCAAGAAAGTTCTTCCCCTCTCAAAACTCACTCTGATCAGAAAGTCCCAAAGGTTTTAATAAGATGAAACAAAGATTTTCTTAAGTGTACCTGCCCAGAACAAGACAACAAGAAAAAACACTATTTGCAAGTACCAATTGATATTAGTGCTTCATAAAACCATGGACTTTGAATAAAAGCATGAACTGATATAAAAGATGAAGCAACAGAAATATTTATTACAGAAATGTATATATAATGATAGCTTCACAATTATGCCTTAAATAAGCTTCAATCATGACCAAAAATGATAACCTAAAATTGGCAATATGCTAGTATTTGTCAAAAGCAAAGAAGGCAATGTAAAAACAGCTCTAACATTTGTTTTTAAGATGCTTTTACTGCTGTCATAGATGGATGTAGCTATCTTTTGCAACAGCATCAAGATGGTTAGTAAGTTAGTTTAATCTAAGGTTAGGAGTGGTTAGTAGAGATCTTGAAGTAGATGGTTTGAAAGTTGTTTTCATCAATCAATCAATTGCAAGGTATGAACTAGTGCTTTTAGGGTAAATGGAGTCACTTTTGCAGCGGCAATTCTTTGGAGAAACAAATGATAATGGGTGAGCTAAAGACAAGAGAGAGGATGGTTGAGGTGTTAGTAACCTATGGCCTCAATCATCCAAAACCCTAGAAGGAAAAAGCTACTAGGATCAAAAGGGAGAAACTATCTCGATACATAGGACAAGCCCCTGCAAGCCCACTCAAAACCAACCCAAAGTGAAGTATGTGGCTCTCTGGCGCAACCTGGGTCATCATAAGGTGAAACAACCTACTAACAAAATGGACTCCCGGATCCCATGGCAAACTTGGAAGTTTATCACTTCCAATCCCCACTAACTACTMTTGTGTCATACTGATCACTGTCGGAAGCCCTCCATGCTCCTCCCCATGAGAATCTGTATCTGTGTCGCCCTCTAAGATGTCTTCTATCCCATGACCTAAGATGCTCACCATCACGCACAAAGTCTCAACTGTCTGCCTATGATGATCCACCCCTATCCTATTGTATGCTGTAAAAGCACTCCTGTCAAGTGGTCTCAGCCGAACAACTCTCCATGTCCTCTGCCACTGTCTATCTCCCCCCATGTTGTTGTCAATGATGAAAGTGTCGGGAAAGGCTAAGAAAAACATCTGTAGTTGACTATAGGACTGGAAAGTATCATATGATTTGGTCAATCCCAAGTATTCAACCAAAAGCTCGTCCACTGGTACCTGTTATCCCCCACTTTCAGGGATAACTAGGAGATCATGTCTCGAGGCCCACAGGCCCTAGACATAGAGTACCGAAAGTAGGATTGACTTCAGCATGGCCCTGGAGGGCCCACCTTTTCTCTCTTCCATCATCTTTATCCTGTCAACAGTAGCAGCAACCTCCACCACCATTGGCTTGGTCATGTGTTAGAGAGGGTTCTTGCTTCATGAGGTAATTATTTCAGGTATCATGGTATGTGTCACTTTGATTATCAAAACCATTGAATGTATGCATCTGATTCCTTTTATTTCTAACAATTGCTTGGACCTTACACTTGCCAACTTGACCATGTTTTGGGGATTGACAGGATGTCCTAGTAAGCCTGTGTCTGTTGGTTTTGGTTAGCCACTGGGGGTTGTCTCTGAAAAGCCATCGTCCACTCCCTTCACAGCATCACTTTTCCATCTTGTTTCCCGCTCACCTGTCCCATTCCACTTGTCCGAGCATTGGGTTGACCTATTTTGGGATTGCATCTTATCTAGTGGGAAGAAGGGGCTAAAGGCCCAGAAGGTAAAAGCAAGCTGGTAAAAGACAAAAGCCTAAGAATAAAACCTCGAGATGCTTCGCCCAGGTATCCCCGAGAAAGAAATAAAAGGCTTCTCGATAAGAAATAAGAGGGACCCTAAAAATAATAAAACAAGACCTAACCAGAGGATAGGGGGTCTCATCACGAGCCAGCCTATTAGGTCCATGGGTACCTAGCAGTATGACATTGCCATCAGTTGGTTACCACGCCAGGGCAGTGACCTTTGGTTGCATGGCCAAGTGAAAGGGAGTCTCATCACGAGCCAGCCTTCTCATTCCTGTGAAAGTACTTGTGGGTAACGCTGTCACCACTGGTCACCATGCCAAGGCAGTGTCCCCTGATTATCTCTTGAGCAAAAAAAAAAACAGAAATAAAAAACGAAATAACAAAAAAAGAATAAAAGGCATGAATGGGCTTGAAAAGAATTGCATCCATGACAGGTACAGCTCGCCTTCTACAAAGGCACCCACAGGTAACATCTTGCATCCTTGGCCTTCATTACACCCACTTGCTTGGACATCCCTTGACCAATTCATCCACTTACATGGCTTGGAAGGGGTCTCTTCCGGGAACTTCCCTTATTCAGTGGACACTAGCCCAATAGGATGCCTTGCCCTTTTCCCAGACTTGTATAGTAGGTTTGTGTAACGTCTTTGAGCTATTGACTGATCTATTAGGGGTTTTATGCATGTGTTTATTAATATTGATGATGAAATGTGATTGACATTGCTATGATCCCTGTGACTAATGAGCCCATCGAGGGCATAGCTTTTGATGTGCAAGACCATACCCGACGAACAGGTACCATCTTCGACCGGTACACATGGGGAGATGATCAGTTCGGACCTCCATGGGGCTGAAGAGCCCATCAGGTGGATGTTGAGACCCCATCAGGGGGCAGATACAGGATAGAGATGGATCCAGAGCTTTTCACCAGAGGAGAAGAGGACGTTCCACCAGAGGCACCCCGACAGAGCTTGACCTAGGGGGGATGACCTTTTCTCAGTCGAACGTTGGCCTTGAAAGGCCTAGGACGTCACCACCTTGACCATGACATCACCCAACA
>ML829394.1:41046-51309 GCA_009831015.1 Picea engelmannii | reverse complement strand
CTCCCTAGCACCACCCTACCTCCCTGAAATATAAATATTTTCTTGAATAAAAACTTTACAACAATACGGATATATCGATGCTTACCATTTCTTCTCTTTTCTGCAATTATGTTATGTTTTCACTCTGCTTCTGTTCTGCAACCCTGCTTTGCTTCTGTTTGTTCATACTCGGCTCTACTTGTTGTCTTTTTCCATATACTCTTCCCCTTTTCTTCTTAAGCTCTTAGTTTCTTGCACATTCTTCTCGTTTAACAATTTCTTATCTATACAGCTTATGTTCTTCATCTCTGTATCAATTCTCACCTTGTTCATGTTCTCCTAGCTTTTCTTATAGTTCAATTCATTTTTACTGAGCTAAGTAGAACCAACCTTCGTCACACCATTTTTCTTTTATATATATCCCCTCATAGATTACACCTTGAATATCCAAATAAAAACTACCAAGAAACTAAATCGCCAATCACTCAAGAACAATGATTTAGTTCATATAACTGAATCATAACTAATCGAGAACTCATGAAATGAAACAGTAACCCTTCGATCAGATTATCGATTACTCACCGCCGTTGGTTTATACACACAGAGGCTCTTTGAATTTTTAAATGTGTTCCTTGCGAACTTTACCTGCGCGAACTAGCATCGTGCGTGTTCTTCCCCACATGACTACTAGTTGTGACCATACGTCAAACAAAAAGGTTTTTCGTGATTTCACGTTTCGAATAATCGACTACGAGTCACCTCGATTTTCCCAACTCGTGAAAATCCAAGGTGGAGCCTAGCAATGCTAGCTCCTTCCCTTCTCTTCCATTGATGTGACCACTGGTTGTGTCCATAGGCTTATTCAAAAGGCATTTCGCGATTTCTCATTTCAGGTGATCGGTTGCGAGTCACCTCGATTTTCCCAACTCGCCAAACTCCGAGATATAGCCTAGAGATGCTGACTCCTTCCCTTAATATCTGCTGATGTGACCTCTCGCTATGACCTGGGGCCAATCTTCCGAGCATGTCGGGTTTTCACATTTCGTGAGATTGTGACTTAGATCTCCTCCTTTCTTCTAAAATGCGAACTCAAGCCTAGTGAGAACTAGCTCCATTCTTGATATGAACTTGGGAGATGATCTCATGTGACGATGCGATTGCGAGCGCATCCAAATGTGGTTTTAAAGAAAACTACTTTTCTCCCCGCAATTTACCTCAAGACTCCACGTGTCCTTTCTCTAAAATGGTGGTTTCAATTGTGGCCCACCCTCAACTTTTTAAATATCGTGTGCGTTAAATCCTTGCAATGCGACAGGATCGTCAATCTCATGATCTTTACGGTGCTCCTGAACGAACGGTTCAGATTTGTTCTTTCACGATATTCTGTGATCTGACGAACTAGATCTTTCGTATTTCAACAGTCTAGATCCTTTCTTCGTGAATCAAGACTTAGCGACTTTCACGATTCAGGTCTTGTCCGATTGACGACCCATGACATTCCTCAATCAACGGTCCAGATCTGTTCCTTCTGAGCTTAACTCCACGAGGTGACTTTGTAACTCGTCCTTCCTCTGAATTATTCCATGCCTCTATCCCTCCTGAGATTGATTCCTTATGCAGACTCACGGATTCTAAGGAATCCTGTGCACACTGTGCATGGTCCTTGCAGACCTCTAGCTATTTGGAAACTCCAATTCTATGCCATGTGCTCATCCAGATCTATATTCCATCATCACTTTTATTCTTTCCATCAATGACAAGCATACTCTACCTTTTGTCTATAAACATGCCAACAATCTCCCTCTTTGGAATTGATGGCAACCATTAAAAGCTGCATTATTCTAATTATACCTCCAACTGTATCATCCAGCCCACACCTTTTCTCCCCCTTTGACATCAATGTCAAAGGAAACATGGTCCCCCTGAGTTGTTGTTGTACTTTTTGGAGGTATAAGATATTCAACCAACACATACTCCCCCTGACAGGATGGACTCTCTTATATGTGAGAAGGGATGAAACCCAGCTTCTGACGAAGATATTGAAACTGATATTTTGCAAGCGGTTTAGCGAAGATATCAACTATCTGGTCTGTGGAAGGAATATAATTTAGTTGAACCACTATGTTTGTAACCTTCTCTTTGACAAAATGGTATTTTATTGGTATATGTTTAGTCTTTGAATGAAGAACAGTGTTCTTGGAGACACTAATGGCACTTGTGTTATCACAATGAATTGGAATGGGATCAATATAAGTTACATTCAAATATGTAAGAGTTTGAATCATTTATAATAACTGAGTGAAACAAGTAGCAACAACAATGTACTCTGCCTCTATAGCTGACAAAGAAATATATACTTTCTTCTTACTAAGCCAAGCTACTAATGAATCACCTAAGAATAATGCACATCCACTGGTGCTCTTTCTCTCATCCAAACAATTTTCCCAATCAACATTTGAATATGCAGTTAATTGAAAATTCTAATTTTAGGATACCATAGACCATAAGTCATTATGCCCTTCAAATTTTTGAAAATCCTCTTGACAACTGGTAAATGAAATTTTTTAGGAGCAGATTGATAACGACCTACCATTCCAATGACCTGCATTATATATGGACGAGATGTTGTGATGTACATAAGACTTCCTATCATTGATCGATATGTTCTTTGATCAACATCAGGTGAAATATCATCTTTACTAATCTTGCAACCAACCACCATAGGTGTACTAATAAGAGAAGAATCTTCCATCTGAAACTTCTTCAACATTTGTTTCAAATACGTTTCTTGAGAGATAAATAACCCTGTCGAGCTTTGATTGATTTGTAACCCAATAATATATGGAAGTTCTCCTATCATGGACATCTCAAACTCAGTTTGCATAGAATTAGAAAACCACTGAGCACAAGTGTTATTAGTACATCCAAAAATAATGTCATCTACATAAACCAAAAAACCTAATAAATTATCACCTTCAGACTTAATGTATATATTATTGTCAACAATACCTTTCTTGAACCCTTTGTCTTGCAAGAATTTGTCCAATCTATAATACCAGGCTTGTGGTGCCTGTTTCAGTTGATATAAATATTTTTTCAGCTTGCAGACATAGTTAGGATTATCTGTCAATGAAAATCCTTCAGGTTGCTTCTTGGCACAGGGGTAGACTCAGGGTTCAATGCTCAAGAGAGCACCAACAAAACCCTAACTATCGACCCTTTTAACAACACCTGTGAAGTAGATGGAGTCTCACTCGAGGTAGAGGCAAGGGTGGTTGCAGGATTCAGATGTCTACAACCTTAGCTGCGACATTGATATGTGATTATATCTTTTACAAGGCACTTAGCATAGATCATTCATCAATATTTAACCCGTATGGTACTTCACAAATAACACAGAGCATCACAATGAATACTTATACTAAATATGGTTCAGTACTTAGCCACATAAATATAGGTTAGGTTCAACGGATCAAGCACTAAGCATATTATATATCAGATCTAACATTCATTCATATATCATCAGCACAAATCATAACTAGATCTACTTAATCACAACAAGCACTTAGCCAAAAGGAAACAACACTTAGGTCAAAGCACAGAGCACATTACATAGAGTTACCGTGGTTCACCCCCACCCTGGGGCTACGTCCACAAAGTCTTATTCTTTATATTATCTCGGTCAGGCAATTACAACACAAAGTTTCAATGATCCTTACTTCACATAGGACAAAAGATTTGTGCAACTTGCTAGATCCTTCTTCCTTGAAATTCAACACAAAGCTACGGAAAATTGCACTTAGATTCTCAATCTCATGCAAAAATCATTTCAAGATACATCTGATCACACAGATCCAGTAATATCACCAAGCCTTTAGCTATACATCACATAGATGTACTCCATTACTTTCTTCTCTATTGACATTGCCTATTTATAGATTACAAAATGGGCCTAATCATGGTTAAACCCATGGGCTGACATCCCTTTCCCTTTACATCAACCCAAAAACACTAAAAGGTACCCAAAAATAGGTCTTTCTTGCTTCGTGTTGTGCTCCGTTTTTGGCAAGCTGTCGCAGTCCCAAAAATGGTCAAATATGACCAAGTATCCTTCAAAACTTGGTCAAGGGCCAACAAGCCCCCAACACTCACCTGTGACTTGTCCCGAGGCACTTGAGCTTTGATCCTCTTGTTTTATTTCGAATTTCGACTGCGTAGTGCAACCCTTGCTTTATGCTTTATGCCTCCTTTCCATCCTTTAGTAGACTGTCTTTTCTATGTCTGGTACCCAGTTTCAACTGCACTTGGTACCTGGACCCTTTTCTTCTTGATTCTTTTGAGAGCTGCGAGGCAGTTGGTTGTCATAGTACAACTTCAACTGACTCCCATTCACGAAGCCTTCCTTCCATTTTTCTTTCAATGTCTTCAGATACGCAGCTCCTCCTTCTGTAACATAGGCAATCTCATATGGTATGATCCAATGCGTTTTGAACTTCCCAGGGTGTTTGATAAACTTACTGTCATATACCAGTACTAAATCACCTTGCTTGAATATCTTCTTCTAGAAGTGTCTATCATGATGGGCCTTTTCTTGGATCGGTTGAAGTCGTTGGGAGACTTCCATCACTTTACTTTGCAGCGCATTTACCTGTTGTCGGGCTATGCATTGTTCTGTGAACCTCTTCATTTTTTTGACTGGGGTTAAAGTCTTTATCTGCGTCTATAACGTGTTTGCATGTTGCTTGGATTTTTGGAGTTATGCCTCCAATGCCTGCAATTATGGAGTCTCTATGAGGGTTTCATAAGTCTGGGCACTTCTAGCGCTCAGTTGCTTGCATTCCAAGGCAAAGGTTTTTAACCAACCAACTGTGCTTCAAGCAATGGCCTCTCTTAGATCTCTAATTTCCCGAGGGGTCTCAAGCATGATGCAGAGCTTTAGATCCATTATGCGTTGTTGGAGTTGTTGGATTACTTCTTCCAGTTGGTTCACCTACTATGGAAGAAGGTCTTCCATCTTCACCTCTATGACTGTCATAGAGTGCAGTGCTTTGTGAATCCTTTATTGGACTTCAAGTTTCTCTGCTAGCAACTATGCCTTTTCCTCATCCCACTTTGCTTTCAGGGAAATATTTTCCCATTATACCTCCTTCTGTTGTTCTAGAAGTGTTGTCTATGCTTGCATCAAAGCCTGGGTGGCTTGCGCTGTGTCTTCTTGAGCTCGTCGAAGGAGATCGTCGACTTGATCATTGATATGGTGTAACTGTGTGGGCTCATCACTGGTTCCTGATGTTTCTCTTATCAAGGGCGTTGTAAACACTTCTTGGCTAGATTGGAGTGCCTGTTGCACTTCTTTGAGTTCTGCTTTGATTCGGTTGAAGAGCTCCTCCTGCTTTGCTTCCTTCTTTTCTGCGAGCTCGAGTGAAACGTCATTCAACGTGACAATTAAGAAGTCAAAGTCATCCGGGGTAAGGGTAGTTTTAAGCATGGTCCAGGTAGCCTTAGATTTCTTTCGGGAGGAGGTTTTTGGTGGTGTCATCTTTCTTTCCATAGAGGGATCCTCCTCCTCTCTTGGTGGATTCACTTCACATTTGTTTTGCTCCACTTCTATACTGCCTAGCTCATCACCATC
This sequence comes from Picea engelmannii, assembly GCA_009831015.1. Lineage (NCBI taxonomy): Eukaryota > Viridiplantae > Streptophyta > Pinopsida > Pinales > Pinaceae > Picea > Picea engelmannii. Next base: position 45,701 of record ML829394.1, on the reverse strand, counting down.
ACCTCCCTGCATAGGTGAGATCGAAGCAGTCTTCACGAATGTTCTAGGGATATATTCAACTTTGTCATCCTTCTTAGTCCTTCTTGGCCCAGCTGTATCCAGCATAGCTTCAGGGCTTTCCTCATCAGACATATCTGTGGGGTCTGCTGCAACAAGTAGGTCTATTGACCATTCCTTGGTGATTTCCTCCAATTCATCCTCTGTCATCTTGTAGTAGGATTGGAGCTGTTGTTTATGTTCATCACCACGCACTGTAATCTAGATGAAGTGGAAATTCATGCTAAACTTCATCAAAGGTCTAAACCTATGAAGTGCGTTTGGGGTGATTCATGGTTTAGAATGAATTGCAATTTTCAGTTGGTTGAAGTAGGTGTGGAAGACAACATTAGACTGCCACTTCTTGTTCATGTCACTGGAGTACCACAGTGTATAGAACTTCGTGTCTAGTGGTTCAAAAGGTTCGATCTTTGGGAAAGTGGCTCCCTCTAGCAGCTCCCAAGTGATGAAAGCTATGAGTATGAGTATCCAACTAAAGTGGAACTCATACCCTTGGTCTTGCACTCCTCTACAATCTAGCTCTAACTAGTTGACAATATATTGCGCCCAATTCATCTGTAGTCCCTCAGTGCACTTCCCTACGAGGTCAACTACGAATCTAGTCACCTGTGTTGGTCTATTCTTATGAACTAATTTTCCCATGATCAACTGACATGCAAGGCGCACTACATCGCTTTGGATGGAGGCTACCTTGTATCCTCGCGTGCCCTTCTCTTCATCGCCATAAGTTCCCTTTATCCACTGTGCTAGTGCTCGTTCTGAGGTCTTTCCTGGGTAAACGTCCTGTGGGTCAGGGCCTTTCATGCCGAGTCCTGTGATCCAATTGATCAGAGTTGGATCCACAGTAATGTGGTGGTCCAACCATAAATATCCATCGTGGTAGCAAGACAACAACAACCCGATGCATGCGTTGAATTCCTGTTGTCTGCCAAAGTGAGGGATTTTCATTACGTTGAGTAGTGTGGACTGCGTGGGGTTCTAGGTCCAGGACTACGGGACAATCTTAGGATTACGGCCTTTGGTATTAGTTAAATATTTATGTAAAACTAACATGTTTTAGGTTTTGCGATCTCCAAGGTTAAAATCACTGAATTTTAGTGTTGTGAGCTTATCCTGGTCAGCACATATTGCGTGCACTCCTTTCAGAAGATATGTGGTGATCAAGTTGTACTCAAAGTCTCTAGGTACACTTTCATGGTTAATATTTCCACTCAAAAGTGGGATGTAAACCGGCAAAATGCGTGGGATCATCTTGGCATTTTCAATATCATCTCTATGCTTTGTTCTTATCTCGGTCGTGGTTCTAGAAGGTCCTACATAGTGAGCAGTGCAGGGATAATATTGGATTCCTCCTGACAATGATGCTTGCACACCTATAGACATCCTTCTCTCTGACATGACTCTCTCAGCCATTAGGTCAGTCAAAACTTCTTCGACTACTTTCTCAATAATGCTGAGCTCGTCTGACATACAAGCTTGGGTTGGCTAGCTCAGTTGTGAAAATGACATCTGAGATTATAATGAACAGTAAGGCAACAAGGAAATGATCGAAGGGTGAATCAATCTCAAGGTTCGAGCTCAAATTATCACTTAGCAAAAAGTATTCTAGGTGCATGGCACGACAGACTAAGTAGGGAAACTTAGCAACGATATTCTTCCAACAGATATGGGGCTTGCATTAACTCTGTTGTATCCATTCTGGTGTTATTCAACGGTCTAGTGGGAACCCATAATTTCTTTTCAACCCATTCGGGGCGGAATTCAAATGGGTATATCGGTCCAACAACTATATTACTATGCCATGGTGAAGTTTTGGATGTCATTGTTCTGATATCTCGACGAAGTTCAATTCTTGTGATGTTTCCTTCTGCAGGGTTCCTTTTGGAGTCGTCTGTAGCTTTCTGATTTTGGCCCTCTTCTTGCTTATCTTTCTAGCCTTTTTCGCAGTGATCTTAGTCTCGATCACCCTCTTTCCATTCTGAATCTTATCTTCTCTTGACATAGTCACTTCGCGCTGCCTAAGATCTTTCCTCAGTTCCAAGGGTAATACTCCTTCATCATATGGGTTAGATATTTCAGTCTTCTATGGTTCCTCTAACTCTCTTATAGATTCAAAATCTAGGTTCTTAGTGTTTAACAACATAGATCTATTCTCTTGTTCCTCCATCAAGTAGGCAATCCTTCTAGTCATAAATTCCATGATTTCTTGCTTCTTCTGTTCTAGGGATTCCTTTTCTTCTTTCCTCCGGATCTAGTCTTTTTCAATCCAGATCGTTCCTAGCAAAGCTGGAAATGGGGAATGGTCCTCAATAAATCTAATGACTTCGAACTCTTCCTTTGTCGAAGTTACATGAGTATTCATATCTATCTGGGTAATTATGCCACATAGGGTTACAATTTTTCCTTTAAATAATATGATAGTTCCTAGTGAAGGAACCAGAGAAGGCCTTCCTAGGGTTTCCCAAGTTATTTCTGTCATAATATTCTTTGGTGATGTCTCATCTAGGGCACAATCAATGTTTAAGTCTCTTATTCTTACTTTGATTTTCTCTTGTTCTTTGAAGATTTTTGACAAACTGACATCCTTATGATCATCCAGGCTTTCTTTTATTTTCATTAACATGATCTCTGATTCTTTTTGGGGTTCTTCCATAATTTTAGTCTCTTGATATCCTTCAGAGTTTGCTTGTTCCATATTCAGTTTTTCAAGTTTAACAATCATTCTAGGGAAATCCAATACTTCATGGTCCATAGCTTTACAATAGAGGCAACTAGGGTTTCTCCCATGGCATTCCTTAGTAATATGGCCCAGTCTTCTGCAACTATAACAAAGAGTTAATCCTCTCTTTCTCTTCAATGATCCCCAACTCTTCTTGTACTATGCGCTAGGATCATAATGGCTGGCCTGAAAATTTTTCTTTCTAGGATCTTGCATCCACTTGTTAGTCCAAACATTCTTTCTATGCATAGGTATAACATATCTATCATTATACTTATCATATCTATTCATATCAAACTTTATTTCATCTATTAATGCCCTATTTTTTAAGCTAGGACATAATCTATCAAACATACCTAGATCCATGTTCTAGAAACGAAAAATTTCACTTATCTACAGAGCACAAAAGCTTCCATATCTAAGAAAGTTTGACTATTATTACCTTTATTAGAGAACATAGCTTATGTTCGACAACACAGGTATTCCAATAGAGGACGAACACCTTCAGTAACCACTCACATAACCAGATCAAAAATCAACACACCGATGTTTTCACGTGGTAAAACCCCTACAGGGAAACATCCACGGCCCCAACCAACGCGACCACTTGGAGCAGTTTATTAATGCAAAGAAAAATATTACAGAGAGATTTTACAAGAGATTTTCTCACAATCAATCATCGACAAATGACCCTCCATGCTTTTTAAATAGAGATCGTGGACCAATCAGGTGTTAAGCCACAGATCAATGGCCGTTAAGATCGAGGAGAGTATGAACCGTTGGATCACTCTATGTCGGGAACATATCGTGACTGTCGGATTGCCTAACTACAAATGCATACTAATGCATACTAAATAAACACACTTTTACCTAACGACATATTATACCAAGTAGATCTTAACTAACTCCTAAGTGTCTAAATATCCTAACATCCCCCCTTAAGAACAAATTGGGATAGGATTGAAGGATTTACAATAGTGACACAATAGGAGAAGGAAGGAGGCATTAGAGCCTATCCCCCCTTAATGACAACTTCCTGAACTCCTAACATAGATCGAAGTTTGGAAAACTTCACTTCTGTAAGAGACTTTGTGAAAATGTCTGCAACTTGATCTTCTGTAGGGAAAAAGAGCACTTCAATAACTTGATCATGAATGAGCTTTCTGATGAAGTGCATGTGTATCTCGATGTGTTTGTTGCGCTGATGTTGAACTGGGTCTTTGGAAAGCTTGATGGCACTTTGATTGTCACACCAAAGTCTGGTCGGATGTTGGTGCTGGAATCCAAACTCTGAAAGGATCTGTCGAAGCCACAGAGCTTCCTGACTTGCATTTACCGCTGCTCGGTACTCTGCTTCTGCTGAAGAAAGTGAAATAGCCTGTTGTTTCTTATAGGCCCAAGTGACAGGTCTTGAACCAAGGCTGAAAACATAACCTGCAGTAGACTTTCTATCATCAGGGTCGCCAGCCCAATTTGAATCAGTGAAACCAACGAATAAGGGAGTCCCCCCTGAACTGTAATGTATCCCAAATTGAACAGTTCCACGAACATAGAGAAGTATCCTTTTAGCTGCGTTCCAATGGCTTTCATGGGGTGTTTGAATATATCGGGAAACAAGACCAACAACAAACGGGTATGAGTCAAGTATAAGAGGCTACCAACTAACTGACGATACAGGGTGGCATTAACTTCAGGAGAAGTACAAGTGGCAGAAAGCTTGACTCCAGACTGGAAGGGAGAAGGGGATGGTTTACAATCCTCCATGTGAAAGCGACGAAGAAGGTCACAAGCATACTTAGACTGGGAAAGAAAAAATCCTTCATTAGTTTGCAAAACTTGGAGGCCAAGGAAATAGTGCAAAAAGCCTAAGTCTGTCATT
>ML829393.1:58117-77723 GCA_009831015.1 Picea engelmannii | reverse complement strand
AGGTCATTCTCTGCAAGGATCAGACCGATCCTATACTTCCAGGCACAGAAGTTGTCTATGCCTTCTAGTTTCTCAACAAGCTTTGTGCTTGCAGACATCTTGTACTTTCGGCAACAAAAATAACCAAAAATTGAAAATGCTCGGAATCAAATTTTGACCTTACCAGGATGTGCGCTTGGCTGAGGCGAGTAGCCTGGTGTCCTCAGATCTGAGAAAATCCAAATTTTACCCCGTCAAATCTGATTTGCGGATTTCTGGACTGGTGCTTCCAGTACTTCTGGTACTCTGGTACTTCTAGTACTTCTAGTATTGGTTTTCTGGTACTTCTGGTACTTTTGTGAAACTAGGGTTTCACTTTCCGGGAGATCCAACCACTGAAAAGGTGTGCTCTAGGTGCCAAATTGATCCTTGGGGGAGGGCGCAGCTTTCTAGGAAGTTAGGGAGCTGAAAAGAGATACTTTTTCAAAACCCTAATTTTTGGGTACAGTAATAGTGACGTTTTTGCTCTTGCAAATTGTGCTTCCTTCAGGTTGGCTCTGATACCATGTTAATGTTTATGCCATAATTATAGTTCTTTGCATTTCAATAGATAAGAGCATAATAAGAACAAGATCACTGAGAAATACACATTCACAAGAGACACGGCATTTATACTGGGAAACCCTCTAGGGGAAGAAAACCCAGCAAAAACTTCCTTATCATAAATAGCTTATACAATGTTCAAGAGATAACTCAAACCAATATAGATAGTCCTCCCCAAGAGATGTGCCACTCTTCTTCTCCTCTCTCCAACTGGTAATTGCAGCTTGCCTCATAAGAGAAATGAGCAAGTGAGTTGTGTGTTTGAAGTGAGGCGCTAGCCTCTTATTTATACAAGACTTGGCACGTGTGAAAGGTCACAACTGGCAGGGCCGACCTCTTACTCTGGGTGGGTAAACCCACCTTTAATTAATTCTGGGTCTTCCATAATAACTGTTGGGGCCGACTTCTTATTTTGCACTTTGTAATTGTCCGATAACCAATCCACAAAAGGGGATTTGGTCCTTATACAATTACCAACATGATTAATCCTCAATGGGGATTAATCCAATAACAATAATAATAATGACATTATTAATCTGCAATGGGGATTTAATCCAATAATAAAATAATAATAAGAATGCTCTTCGCAGTTACATTATTTCAACAAGACTATCCCACCACTGTCACCTCAATGGGATAACTCTTTCTGTTTAGGGTGGTAGGCCCAGGGGAGACGTCCCCGATGACCTGGGGTTTTGAGAAGGCAAAGGTTTGAAGCTAAGGATAAGTTTCCCCCCTCACAAGTTACCACCGATCAAAAAGCCCGGCTAATTAGCCAATAAGAATAAAGATAACCGGAAATAGTAATCAAAAGTGTACCTTCCCGAGACAAAGCAACAAGGAAACTATACATGTGCAAGGTCACTTGCTTGGTTAGTACTTCATATAATCAAGGACTTCTAATATAATGCAATTGATAAGCAATATCGATGAAGCAAGTCAACGATGTACAATAGCAATGATTATAATATATATATATATATATATATATATATATATATATATATATCACTTCACAATAAATGCTAATGAGCAATGACAATCAATGTAACAATATCAATACTAGAATCAACACTTTAGCCAATCTTTCAATTGCTTTAAAGACACAATAAATGTCGCACGAATATGTTTATAGCACAAAATAGATGACGACAACAATAGGGTTAGTAAATGTTAGTCTAAGCTAGAGTTAGAAGGATTAGTAGTTGTTCAAAGTATTAGAAGTTGTGTATGATCAAGGTACTCACCACATGAAGTCTTAAATCAGTGTGTTACTAGGGTGAATGGAGTCAAAGTAGCTGCAAATGTTGAAGGGTTGTGATGATAGTGGTAGGGCTAAAGACAAGAGAGTTAAATGATGAAGTGTTGCTAAGTCAAGGATTCACCAATAAAACCCTAGGGGAAAACGACTCATTAAGGTGTAGAAACCCTAGGCCTTGATGTGTTTTCCTCCTCCTTTAGCTCAATGATAATATGAAACAGCTAGGCTAGAAGAGTAGAGATAGAGTGTTGCTATAGCAAGGCTCTATCTAACTTCAGCAAAATCAAAATGGCTCTTAACTTAGTAGGGACATGAGACAAGGACACCAACATGTGCTTATCACCTAGGGTTTAATTCAGCAAATTTATAATAACAAAATGCAAGTAAACAATACCATAACCATTCAATAAAGAAGTGTTGCAAAAATTCACTTACATTTAACCAAGAATTCATATAGCCAAACCCTAGTTGTAAAACCTTCCACCAAGAAATGCCAAAAATATCCAAGAAAAGCCTCCTTCAACAAGTGTGCATAAATTTTCAACCAAAACCCTAGAAGAGGGCGCAAATTTCAGACCTCACCAAGTGGTGAGTGAAAGATGATCAAAATTAGAGAGTTTTAGCTCTCTATTTATACAATATCAAGTGACCTTAATTTACTTTTAGGTCACCAAAAGGCTGACAAGGCCAAAATACCAAATAATATTGTCTTACATTAAATGTCATAAATTAAATCCTAATCAAGCAAAAGTAAGACGTCATGCCCTTTCTAGGGTGACGTTAGCCCCTTTTAGGGCAGTATTGGCCTCCTGGAGCAAAACGTTAGCCCTCCTTGGGCCTCTCCAAGCTGCCACAACTGCCATAACTGCCTCCCCAAAACATCCTCAATGTTGGATTACATCATAGGCATCATCCTGGGTGACGTCATGGGCCTTCCAAGGCCAACGTCCCAGTGGAGAGGGCACAACCCACCTAGGTGAGGCTCTGTCAGGGTGCCTCTGTGGAACGTCCTCCTCTTCTCCGATGCAAAACCCCTTTGTCCTATCTCTGCCCCCTATTGGGGTCTCAGCATCCATCTAGTGGGCTCTTCAGCCCCATGGAGGTCCGAACTGATCATCTCCCCATGTGTACCTGTCCAATATGGTACCTGTCCGTCGGGTATGATCCTGCACATCAATAGATACACCCTCCATGGGCTAATAAGTCACAGGGATCATAGCAATGTCAATCACATCCAATCATCAATTTTATTAAACATGTGCATAAAACCCTGTTTACCCAGTCAAGTGCTCAAAGACATTACACAAATATGCAAGGCAAGTTTGGAGGAACTGACAGGGCGTCCTATTGGGCTAGTGTCCACTGGAAAAGGGATGTTTCCGGAAGAGATCAAATCCAAGTCATGTAAATGGGTGAGGTGGATAAGGGATGTCCTGACAAGGGGTGCAGTGATAACAGGGAAATGCAAGGCTTATCTGTGGGTGCCTTTGTAGAAGGCGAGCTGCACCTGTCCTGGATGCAAATGTTTCCAAGCCCATTCATGCCTTTTATTCTTTATTCTTTATTTCTTTTTCTTTCAAGAAACTAATCAGGGGACACTTCCCTGGCGTGGTGACCAATGGTGGCAATGTTACCCACAAGCATTTTCACGAAAATGAGAAGGTTGGCTCGTGATGAGACCCCCTTTCCCTTGGCTGTGCCACCAAGAGCCACTACCCTGGCGTGGTAACCAGCTGCTAGTAGTGTCATACCGCTAGATGCCCATGGACCTAGTAGGTTGGCTCGTGATGAGACCCCCATCCTCTGACTAGGTCTTGTTTTATTATTTTATGGGTCCCTCTTGTTTCTTGCTGAGAAGCTTTTTACTGCTTTCTCGAGGATCCCTGGGCGAAGCATCTCGAGGTTTTATTTTTAGGCTTTTATCTTTTGCCAACTGCTTTTACCTTCTGGGCCTTTAGCCCCTTCTTCCCACAAGGCAAGGTGCAACCCTTAAATGATTGGCCAACCCAATGCCCGGACCAATGTAACGGGATGGATGAGCAGGAAGCAAGATGGAAAGTGGTAAGTATGACGAGAGTGGACGATGACTTTTCAGAAATCCCCCCAGTGGCAACTCAAAAACCTATGGGCACAAGTTTGCTAGGGCATCTTGTCATTCCCCCTAGACATGGTCAAGTGGATAAGTATAAGATCCAAGCACCCGTTAGAGGCAAAAAGAACTAGATGCACATATTCAAAGGTTTCGAGGATCAGAGTGACACATACCATGATACCCGAACTCATTACCTCATGGAGCAAGAACCATCTCTGATACAGGACCAAGCCAAGGTGATAGATGTTGTTGCTGCTGACAAAGTGGAGGCGCTGAAAGGAAGAAAAGATGGCCCTCCAGGGCCATGTTCAAGTTGATCTGGCTCTCGGTACTCCATGTCTAGGACCTGTGGGCCTCGAGACATAACCTCCTTAGTTATCCCTAAAAATGGGGGATAACAGGGCCCAATCTAGTGGGGTGCAAGGCCTTAGTGCTATGTGGGGCCCAGACAAAGGGGGGCACACCTCCTTGGAGACTGAAATGGACACACAATTCAAGGCAGAAAGGTGGCTAGAAGAAAGATAAATTGAGGCTCTGAGGGTGAGGAGGACACACACAACCCTCATTGAGCAAGACAACTTAAGGAGGATGCTTGGCTGAGGATTTGTTGGCTGAGGAAGAGGGCAAGAGCAGAGCTGAGAGAGGGGTGTTTTGGCTAGGACAAATCTGCAGGGAAGAGCAGGGCTGTACAACAAACACCAATCAGCCAGAAAGGAGGCTGTACCAGAGGCCGTACAATAGTAAGGAAGAGGGCCGATTCTGGCCGTACCACATCAGCAGAAGAGGGCCGAAAATCAGAGGCCGTACATGCCGATTTTATGAGCAGAAGAGGGCCATACAGGCCGTACATTGCTGGTCCGTACAGCCTCATCTTGGCTGGGCTGTACTGCTAGAAAGTGAGCTGATTTCTGTTGTAAGAAATTCTGAGTTTTTCTGCTGTACTTTTTCCTCATTCCTCTGAAGTCAATAAAGCCCCTCCTTTGCCGGTTTTCCCCACATTGGGGTTTCCAAGGTATTTCTGTTGTCCATTTTATATGCTTGGTTTTTTAAATGTGCTTCTGCTGCTATTTTGGTTAAATAACTCAGCTGTAATATTTATGCATAATTTTCTGAGTTTATATCAGCATTGATTGAATTCTGGTTAGATAAAATTATTGGCATAATATTCTGTTGCTGAGTTATAGGAATTTAACAAGTTTGAATTCACTCCAAGCCAATTAACTTTGGCTTGCATTATCCCTTTAGATATTGAAAATTATAAAAGGATATTTGCATGCATGGAGAGAGTTTGTATGCCTTACTCTAATTTGGCACTAGGAGAGGTTGAGTTGTGCGTGCATGAGCACATGGTTTATGGCTAAGCTTACTAGTGGAGTGCATGGTTTAGAAAGGGAGTTAGTATGCCATGCAAGGGCTTAACTTTGAGCTCAATCCCTTCCTTATCTCACACCTAGAGCGCATGCATTGGGAACTTCTTCTCCCATTCTTCTATAAAGGAGAGTTGTAGACCATTATTCTACAAATTGGATTCTTCTTGCAAGTTTTAGGAACACTTCTTCCATCCTTCCGGACTTGACAGCACTTCCATTACTATTTGCCAAAGATTGACAGGGTAGTCCCTGGTGTATTGTATCTATGGTTAATTTCTGTCTCTATATTAATATATCAGTGGATTCAACTATGCTTTTTCCTAGCTCTTTGAATTTCGTGGTTGTTTCCTAAGAGAAATCGTGCAACAGGGTTTGTGTTCTTATTCTGTTGCACTCATTTTGAATTGCTCACTCACGGGGAATATTCTTCTCCATTTGTATCCATTTTGCGGCTGAAATTTAATTAAAGAAACTAAATCCCACTCTTTGCAATTCAATTTATAGTTTTTACCCTGTTCTCGGGTGCTTTCTGGGTGCTTGAGGACAGCTTACTGTGTTGATTACTTTCAAGTTTACATGCAGATTTCTACACAGAAAATACAACGCACAAACATCTTAAAAACACCCCCCTATTGTTGGAAAAGCACCAGCCTGAATGGAGAGGCATCTAGCAATGACAGGGCTAAATTGTCTCTCGTTACCACTTGGATTTGCTCATCTTCTTGGGGCAGATTTGTGTGATTATAAGTTCCAAGAGAGGAACTATTTGAGAGGCTTCGTGACATTGGTATCTCAAATGCCCTCCTAGTGGCCATCATAAGATTATGAGTCAGTTCTAGGCTATCTCTTTATGGCACACTAACTCTCTGATTTCAGCTAGATTACCATTGGGGTAAAGCAGGGGTGCCCCTTCTCGCCAACCCTCTTTGGGATCTACATTGACAAGTTAGAATCGTTCCTTCACCAGCACATTCGGGACGAACACCACTGCCTTCTACACCAGGTGTTGATTTCCTTGCTCCTCGTCACTGATGACTTCATATTGTTGGTCTCCGCATTTGAGGGCCTACAAAGACAAATTGGTGCCCTACCCAATTTTGTGACCTGTAATAGTTGGCAGTCGACCTGAGTGACACCAACGCTGTGATCTCCAATGCATTGAAGAGCCATTTCTTCGACATGCGTTTCTACTTCTAGGAGGAAGAGATTGAGATCATGACACTATACACCTATTTGGGGGTCCAATTTGTGGGGCCTTGTTTGAGCATGTGTTAGGCCCTCCAACCCTAGCTCAATAAAGGGTATCACTCCCTTGCCCTCCTTGAGCGACGGTGTTTCCAGAGTCAATTTTAGGACATCTCATACAAGCTTCACCTCCTGGATATGATTATTAGACCTACAGTCCTCTATGGTTTAAAGATCTGGGCACTGAGTTTGTTGCAAACTGACTAGGCCCTGCTTCTCAGGTGCATCATCGAGTGCAAACATACAGTCCCGTAGCTGATTGTTCAAGCAAATTTTGGAACCCACCCTTTTTACCTTTCCTTCCTACATAGAGTTTAAAGTTTAAACCTTTGGGGACTTTGCCTCTAAGAGAGAAAGATGCCCCTACCTAGCACTTTGCTCCTTTGACACCCTAGACTAAGCGTGCCCCTTAGGTTGTGCACAAGGTTGGTACTTAGAGGCTTTTCAGCTTCTCCAATCAATGACCATCTCCCTAGAGCATCTACCCCACTTCAAGTACTCTCTATACACACCAGACCACCTCCTACCAACTAAACAAAAAATAATTCGGGCCATTAGAGAGGACATCTACAGATTGTAAAGACAAGTTACTTGGACCACACCCCCAGAGAGCCTAAGATCGAAGATGGGTTTCTATCTAGAGCTCTTCTTGGAGTTGAGAGATGGCATCACTGTCCATCCACCATACACATGGAGACACTGGATGCACTCACTCAAGATCCCCCTGGGTCATTTTCCTGTGGGTTCTCATAGACTCTTGATTGAGATCAACCACCATACCCTATGACCAAAATAGAATTGCCATCACTTAAAAGAGCCCAAGACAAAGATGCATCTTGTTTTTAGGTGTTTCTTTTAATGAGATGATAGGATGCTACTAATACCTATATAAAGACTCAAGGAGCACCCTATCCACTTTCTTCTAGTATCACAACCAGAGTTTCCTAGTTCTCTTCCAAGAGATACTAAGCCACAAACCTCAGTTCCCATATTCTCTACCCTGCCCTATAATCACCAAGATGATCACTTCATACTTTCCAGTTGTTCCATCAAACCAGAGCAACAAGAAACCGACGGATCATCATCAGAGCGATAGACAAACCAGCTTCAGATGGATCCAGAATAGGGCGGCTCCCACCTGTTAGATACCCCCTAGATTTAGTTGACTAGCCAAAGTTCTATACGGAGTTCTTTTCCATCAACCATGGAAGCTAGGAGAGCGGGGCTTCCTTGCTCCTATGCCCCCCTAGGGTTGTACAATCAAATCCCCTCACAGTGTCTGACAACTATGAAAGCAAGCCACTACCCTGATCCACCCCCCCTCGCCCTCGGTCATCAAGACCAAGAAGCCTTGACTTCATCTCCATTTCTCTCTCTTGATCAACACCAAGATTTCTAGTTTTGGACCCTCCTTTTGTATCACTGCACTTATACCACTGTTGTATCTTTTGGTTAGACTTGATTCGCTTCACTATACATTTATTTATGCTACACTCTTCTCGCTTTCTTTCTTTTGCTTTCAATGTTATATAGAAGTTGCTTTCACACCACTGGATGTATCTTTCAGTCCCATTGACCTAATCCTGTGATCATTTGTTGGACATTAATAAAATTATCTTCTCATATCTGATATTGGCTTATGAATTGTGAATGATGATGTAGGAAGTTTATTGTATTGAGATTATAATATAAAAAAATCAAGTTACCAAACTTCTAGCTAAATGTCTAACTTCACATTTAACTAAACAACAATCATTTTATCAAACCATTATTTTCACATATCCATCTATCAAATTAAATGGAAATGTTGACTCTATCTAGTATCCCTAAACATTGCACTTCCCTGGCTACTTAGCGCCAAACTATGTCTAAATCTAAACAAATTCAGTTGATAATCCCTCCAACCTGAATTGGTGTAGCAAAGCACTGCCTCATTTAAGTTTAGCATGACACAATGTTTTTCTAACAACCTTATATGTTGTACTTCATGTATCATGGAAAGAAACAACTTATGTTTGCTGATTCAAAAAAGTACGACGAATCAGAAAATGTCTTGGAGAGATATAACCAGATCAAGTGCACATATACCATGCCTTGCCAATGCAATAGCAACACTAATATCAAGAAAAAAGGGAAGGAATATCCAACAATACTTGTATGTGGGTTTTGATGATAGCCTTTCCAATCATAGTTGGAGTGAAAAATCTCCAGAATGAAACTGCCAACTGACCACACATGATGCCCGCAAGGTCAAACAATGGATTGGGTACCTGCAAATAAAAATATTCAATTTAGCTATGCAATAGAATTTCAGTTGCGTTGAATAAGCTGGTAAAATAAAACTAACACTCTATTCCTTAGAAAGGACAATATGCCTTCACAAACTAGAAGGGAGCGTTTAGGAAAAAGATAAATCTTGAACCCATGTGTCCAATGATGCTTAACCACCAAAGAAAACATAACATAATTGCTCCAGAAGTAAAGTGATTCACACAACATACACTCGATGTAAAGAAAGGCACATTAAAATTGAACATATAAGTTATTGTTTATAGGACTCTCACAAACAACCCTCCTGCAAAATTGTAGGGTGTTCCAACATCATCTCTGAGACTTCACCCTTTCTTCCCTTCAATTATATTCAAAGACTAAAGTTACCTCCAGCTAATCATATATAAATATCTTACACTATATCTCAAAATGGAAAGACTCAAAAAAAGCTAGGGAAAAATAGATAACCATCATATTTCAAACTTAACAACTAAACAATCATGAATATAGGCATACAACACATGCACAAAAACAAGAAAAGATAAAAGAAAAAAAGTCAGCATAGGTATGACTTATGATTTTGAAAGTACATTAGTTTAACCAAGGCTGTTGGGAGAGGGGAGCGAGAGCGAAAATCAGAATTTTCAAAAAGATTCTGGGAGCGACACATTTCGGGAGCGTTTTTTATATAATACACACACACACACACACACACACACACATATATATATATATATAAACATGCAAAATGTTGAATCAACTGCAAAAAACATGAAAACATCGATTTAAGATCATTTAACTACTGGATCAACCCTCCTACAAAATTGTAGGGTGTTACAACATCATCTCTGAGACTTCACCCTTTCTTCCTTTCAATTATATTCAAAGACTAAGGTTACCTCCAGCTAATCACATATAAATATCTTACACTATATCTCAACATGGAAAGACTCAAAAAAAAGCTAGGGAAAAATAGATAACCATCATATTTCAATCTTAACAACTAAACAATCATGAATATAAACATACAACACACAGAAACAAAAAAAGATAAAAGAAAAAAAAGTCAGCATAGGTATGACTTATGATTTTGAAAGTACATTAGTTTAACCAAGGCTGTTGGGAGTGGGAGCGAAAATCAGAATTTTCAAAAAGATTCTGGGAGCGACACATTTCGAGAGCGTTTTTTATATAATACATATTTTAATATATTTTGATGCATATATATATAAACATGCAAAATGTCGAATCAACTGCAAAAAACACGAAAACATAGATTTAAGATCATTTAACTACTGGATTAGTGATGATCATTAAAGCATCAACCATTTAGAACACATATAACTTCAATCATATAAAATTTCTCATCAACAAATTGTAACTAACAACATCAACCACAAAATGAAATAGACTCTAGAGCACCATATTCATTACCAAAGAGTTGTAAGATTTAGTCAATCGTTCAAACTTCAAACTTCAAAGGTAAATTGTCATATAATGTTCATTGTTTACAAAATAAGCCATAATAAAGACAAAGTACTAAGTTATAGAGACTAATTCTAAACAGGAAAAAGAAAAAGAGATCTGGTATTCAGTAGTAAGTACTATGCACTAAGTTTTCCTCTTGCCACAAGAAAATTCTGGTTTCTTTTCTCATGATCTACGAAGAAGAGGAGCAAGTGTAGGTGGAAGTGTTCATGGAACACGACCAACAGCTGCATGGACCCCACGTAACACTAGATGTTGTAAAGAAGGAAAAATTGTTGCACCTGGAAACCTACTAGGGGGGTGGCATGTCTGCTCCATGAATATGATCACCATCGTGATCATCCAAAAGTTCAGCTTCCAAGTGCTCTAAAACCATGGCTCCATCCTCCAAATTAGTCTCCTCTGGATTGTTGTCCCAAGCCACATCTCTTTTATAATTATCATTCTCAGTTGCATCATAATAATGGGACAATAAGCTCAAGTTGTAGTGCACATAAACCAAGCTTTCTTCCCAGTGTACATTCAAGTTGTTTGTCTTTACGTTGTGGATGAAGCTATAGGTGCTTCAACACCTCTCTATAGAAGAGGTGTTAGCCACCCAAGAAAGCACCTTCACTCAACCTATCTTGATCTTTGGTTGCATGCAAGTTACCAAAGACTCCATGCTCACTTATGTACTTGCTCAATTCGCTTTGTACTTGAGCATACTCCTCTTCCTCAGGTACCAACTTGTCTAATGCAATCATATATCCATTTTGCACCTATAGATCTGTGTGTGGTTTTCTCCTAAACCCACCCCCAGATGTTGGTTGGGCCAACCAAGATGGAGAATAATATTTTGGTGTAAGGACATATGCTAGGGTATGGAGAGGAACATTCATATTATCCCACCTTTTGACCACATGTTTATGGATATGATCATACAAGATCACATCCCTCGGCTCAACAATGTCTCTGATTTGACCTAACATGTTATCCATCTGCTCATACACCTCTCCAATCACCAGCTAGCATGTATCTGCAAACCAAATCATACTATAAATGGGTTTGGTGAACTGTAGAATATACCTAACCTGTTTCCAAAACTGACCATCAAGAACTGTGTCCTCCACCTCCTAAAATTCATGTATGTCAGATGCAGATGTAGCCATGTCTTTCAAATCCCGCAATGAATCACTTGATACCATATTAGCCAATGCCTCTCTTATCTTCAAAGGAGCTTGAAGGAGAGATAATAGCTAGCAAATCTGGTATTTGCAATCTTTAGTAACTCCAACTTGGAGTGATTGCAGAAAACGAAGTGTGCCAATGGTTTGATTGGTAATAAATTTTATCATATTATTCCCTCTCTTGTACAAAGCACCAATCCATCTATAATCATGGCCCTTCATTTTAATGATATCATGCATCAAAAGGTTCATTATGCGAACTAAACACCTAGAACATAATATATTGAGGTACCCATCCTCAATGATTGCTTTTGTTGCCTTACAATTAGCAACATTATCAGTGATGACTTGAATGGCATTGTAGGGCCCAATCTCATGAATGGTTTTAATTAGGGCTTCTACAATATTAATACCAATCTTGTAGTGATCTAAGTAGTCATGGGTTGAAAGGAAGACTGCACCACTAGCAGACACACCAAGAATATTTATCAATGGCCTTCCTTTAACATATGTCCAACCATCATGATCAGATACAACTGATACCCCATAATGGTTCCAAGCATTTGTAATTTTCCTAGAGCACAATAGATTTTGGCTCTTTCCCTGTCAAGTCCCAAGGTTCTAGCTTTGTCATACCCGAGGCTCTTGTATCCTTTAGGGGTACCATTCATGGTGAGCAAAGAACATTGAAAGGTAGATTGAATACATAGAGAAACCTGAAAATTTTTGCATCCAGATCATCCCTACAACCTTGGTCAAGGAAATCTGATATTGTTCTACACTCTAAATGTGAAGGTGAGAATCCACTAGCACGGGGGGCTGGGGATCAACCACTGAACATTCTTTGTGAACTCTCATGTTCAACCCTTGTATCCTTTAGGGGTACCATTGATGGTGAGCAAAGAACATTGAAAGGTACATTGAATACATAGAGAAACCTAAAAAAATTTGCATCCATATCATCCCTACAACCTTGGTCAAGGAAACCTGATATTGTTCTACACTCTAAATGTGAAGGCGAGAATCCACTAGCACGGGGGGCTGGGGATCGACCAATGAACATTCTTTGTGAACTCTCATGTTCAACCCTTGGTTTTTTGAATTTGTTTTGTGTTGCCTCCTCTTCCTTTTGGTATTTGATTATGTCTTTGGGAGGCACTTCCACACAGGTTTTGACTCCTATAGTCTTACCTTCATCACATGGCATAATCCCACATAGAGGCTTTCTCACATGGGAATAGGAACTTGTGCAAGTTGTATGACAATGATGGCATGTAAATTTTGTCACATACCTCCACAAGGGTGTTAAGATCTCTTTGGGTTTTTGTTCAACATCACTATCATTTTCATTTTCATCATCCCCTTCCATTTCTTCCTCCTCTCCACGGTATGTGCTACATACTTCTATCTCTTCCTCACTATCATGGGGATCTCAACATCCTCTAGCTCCCAAGACCACCATCGTAATAAAAAATGGAACCAAAAAGATATACCACATTGACATACCCATCATGCTTGTTGAATCTTGATAATAACTTGCTACTTGCAATAGAATGATGGAAGAGAAATGGGAAAGAGTAGGAGAAGAAAACATTCAAATATTCAACATAACATAATATACTAGTTTACAACACATGGAATTTATAAAAAAAACAAATGGGCTTTAGAGCCTACCTCTTTAGCTCTCCAATGGTGGTTGGATATGACTTTGGAAGCCTACAAATCTCCCTTCCAAGCTCTCACAAATGGCAGCCCTCAATCTCCATTTCAAGCTCTCAAATCTCCCTACAACAACCTTCAATCTTCCTTCCAAGCTCTCCAATCCCTTCCAAGCTCTTCAATCTCCCTATAGCAACCTTCAATCTCCTCAAGAACTAGCAAGAAGCCCACTCAAAACCCTCCTAGCAAAGATGAGTGAAATGAGTAAAATGAGAAATAGAATGAGAAAAATGGAGTGAGAGAATGTTTTAATCCTAACAAAGACAAGACATGCCTTTTGAAACCATTTGGAACCTTGACTTAGTTCCCAAACACCAAAAAAAATCTTTGATTTCGCCTCATCGCACGGGAGCACTCAGTGAGCCTTTTTTTTTCCTCTCGAGAGCATTCAAGGAGCACTCCCTAAGCGCTCCTGAAATGGGCAGGGAGCACACTCTCGAAAAATGCATCTAGAAGGGAGTGTTCAAGAAGCATGCTCCCAAGGGCACTTCCTGAACACTCCCTCTGGGAGCGTGATTCAGGAGCGAAGCATTGGGCTCTTGGGGGGGCTGAGGTACCAAATATATTATAATGAGCAAAAACAAAAATATTGCAGCAAATACCAATAGAACAACAAAATATAGAAAAACACAACAACAAAAATGATACCTTTATTGATAGAAAGCCAAGTTCATTTGCCTCTTCGAGAGGGAAACCTCCAGTAGAGCAAAGATCTATTACAATAATTCTCAAGACAAGACTTTCTCATGCCTTCTACTCCTATTTATACTAATTCTACCTTCTAAAGAACATTCTAGAGGGAGATATTTCTAGAAGCAAAAACTTCTATTAAGTCTTCTTACATTAGACTTGTTTCACATTATTAAATAGGCCTTGTTAACTAATGTCGATCTTTATTACATAGAAAATATATTATTCTACCTACATGAGGGGTTAGGGAGGTTAGGTCCCTAACATGCCCTCCCACTTGAAGAATGACCTTATCCTCAAGGCTTGAGATGAGGAAATTGTTCCAGAATGGTAGCCAACTACTAGGTGGCATCTTCTGGAGTTGTATCTTTCCATTAAACTAACACTTCCTTGATGGTGCGCTAACGAAGACGATGCTCTCGCAGGTCCAAGACTGCTTGTGGTTGCAACCAAATGGAACATGTTATCCCCTAACTTAGGGATAACTAAGGAGATCATGTCTCGAGGCCCACAGGTACTAGACATGGAGTGTTGAGAGTCAAACGACGTAAGCATGGTCCCAAAGGGCCCCTCTTTTCTTCAGTGCAGTCCACATATCATCGGAAACAATATTCATCACACCGGTTTGGTCCTGAAATGGCAATGAGTCTTGCTCCATGAGATAATAAGTCTGGGTATCATGGTATGTATCGCTCCAATTTTTAAAACATTTAAACATGTTGCATTGAATCTTTTTGGATTTCATAATGTTTGCTTGACTTTATGCTCTTTGCCTTGTCCAAACCTGGGAGGCTCACATGGTGCCCTAGTAAGTTGGTTTCCTTTTAGGATAGGTTGTTACCTAGTGGATCTCTGAAGAGTCATCACTCGTTCCCTCCATACTTACCATTTTCCATCTTTATCCCCTCCATCTATCCACATTTTTGGGCATTGGGGAAGGCTCCTTGGAAAGAGTCGTACCTTACCTCATGGGAAGAAGGGGCTAAAGGCCTAGGGGGCAATGTAGTTGGCAAAGGTTAAGAGCCAAATTTAAACCTTCGAGTTGCTTCGCCCAGGGATCCCCAAGAAAGCACTGAAACGCTTCTCAACAAGAAAATGGGACCCACGTATGAATAAAACACTCAAGACATTTGTTGGTGGATAGGAGGTCTCATCATGAGCCGACCTATCATGACCATGAACATGTAGCGGTATGACACTACCACCCAACTAGTCACCAAGCCAGGGTAGTGGCTCTTGGTTGCATGGCCAAGAGAAAGGGGGTCTCATCACAAGCCAACCTTCTCATTTCCGTGAAATGTTTGTGGGTGACATTGCCACTAGCTGGTCACCAAGCCAGGGCAGTGGCCATCAACTCTTTCCTTGCAGCATGAAGAAAGAAATCTAAAAGAATAAAGCAAAGATAAAAATAAATGGCAATCAGTGGGCTTGGAAACATTTGTATCCATGACAAAATGCATCTCACCCTCAACAAAGGCACCCATAGGTGAGTGTTACATTTCCCTGCTATCACATGCACCCCATGTCCAAATTTTTTTCCCTCACCACCTCATATGTTTGCATCATTTGGATCAAGCTCCACTGGGGAAACGACCTTGACTTAAGGGAGATTGGCCCAATAGGACACCCTGAGACCATTCCAAACCCTAGACTTATCAAGTTGCATAACGTTTTGAGCATGTGTTTGGGTTTAGGGGGGGTTTAATGCACATGTTTGGGCATTTTAATTATTAGATGTGATTTACGTATTATGATGCATGTGACTTATGGACCCCTGGAGGGCGTACTTGTTGTCTTGCAGGACCTTGCCCAGTGAACAAGTACATGAAGAGATGACTAGCTCGGACCTTCATGAGGGCTCAAATCCCATTTGATGGATGTTGAGACCCCAACCAGAGGGCAGGATGAAGATGAAAGGGTTCTGCCAAGAAGAAGGATGTTTCCTTTGGAGGCACTTTGGTGGACCTAGACCCAGGCGGTTGTGCCTTTCTTGTTGATGATTGCAGCTTCATGAGACATTCTCCAGATCATACTCCTCTGGACTGAGTTGAGATGATCTGTGAGAACACCCATGTGATGGGTGAGTCATACTCCTCTGGACTAAGTTGAGATGACGTGTGTGGTCTCTTGTCGTGCTCCTCTAGATTGAGTTGAGTTGACTTGAGATGGTCTCCTGTTGGAGTCCTATGGACTTAGTTGAGTCGACTTGAGATGGCTCTCCAGATCATACTCCTATGGATTTAGTTGAGTTAATCTGTTGAGAGTGACGTCCCTGTGGTTGAGCACATGTGGACTTGTCCCTAGTGGTAGAGCACTAGAGGATGCGTGTAAGACCCCTTGCTATATTGTCAAAGAGTAAGACTATTGTGAAACCCTAATTTGTATTGTAAAGGGTACAAGTCGGCCCCACCATGTAAAGATAATTAATATTGTGTAAAAGATTAATTATATTATTGAGTTGTACAAGTCGGCCCTATTGTGCCAATAGACACATCTATTGATGAGCTAGGTCATGTATTTATTAGAGAGTTAGATCCCCATTGTTGATCACTCACTCATTATCTTATTCTCTCAACGCCAAATTGTAAGGCTGAAGTGTGCACTTCTCTTAGGTGCAAGTTTTCTTGGTCATAGAAGCACCCTCTTGTGTGCTCTAGGGTTTGTGGTGGATCTTCTCTTGGCAATATAGTAAAGGGTTGTTGGGTTTTTCCCTTGATTGAGAAGGGTTTTCCCAAGATAACTTCTTGTGTCTTATGCATGGTTATTCTTCTTGTCATCTTGGTTACTGCAGCTATTGTGTTGTTGCATTGTTTATGGTTCAAGTTCATGCTAAATTGAAAAGAAACTACATGTGCTTGAGCCTGCATTACAAATTCAACATTTCCCACCTGAACGTTGGCCTTTGGAGGCCTTGGACGTCACCCATACAGCCCCGGACGTTTCTACATGCAGTGGTTGTCACCTTGGGGGTAATCCTGAGGTTATTGGCACGTGTGGGTAGGGTTTTGGCTTTTAGAGGCCCAACGTTTCACTTCCTGAGCCCAACGTTCCATGACAGAGGTCCAACGTCACCCTAGAAGGGCATGACGTCACCCCTAGGAGGGTCTTTACATGCAAATTTATTTAATTTTGTCTAGAATTTAATTTTGTAAGAAATTGGCCAGGTTGGCCCTGATATTTTGACCTAAAATAATTAAAGGTCAAAATTTGGTATAAATAAACATAATGTGACATTCATTTTATAAAACAACTCTCACTTGGGAGAGTGGAGGTCTGAAATTTTCGCCCTATTAAGGGTTATTGGCTGAAATAAGGAGGGCGCTACTCTTTTAAGGCTTGTTTTTGGCACTATGAAAAATTTTTATGACATTTTGTGGCAATCTTGCATGGTTTTACATGATTATTCTTGGTGCAAGTAAGTATATTTTTACTTTGTCATTGTAAATGGTTATGGTAATGGTTTGCTTGCTCATACAAGATTATGAAATTGCATGTTTAATTAATGCTTGAAGTAAGAATAAGAAACTTAAAGTGCTAACTTTCTTGCTTTTCATTTGCCTAGCTTTATGGAATTCATCTAGTAATTGGTGAAACCCTAGGGCCCTAAAGTGCTAGCTCTCTAGAGGTTTATACTTAGTTATTGTGCAAAGTGCTTTCCATCCATAAAAATCCAAGAAGGAGGTGCTAGGGCCTACATGTGCCTACACCCTAGCTTCCTCACTTCTTAGAGGTCAAAACCTAGGAGGACTTAAGGTGCTACTCGTCCTAGGTCTTTTTCCCTCTTGTATTATGTGTAAAATCACTTATTAGCAGCCTTGAAGGAAGCCACCTACTTGACTCCACTACCCTTAGAAAGGCACTAGTCAAACCTCACTCTTTGACAAATACCATCAAACTTCAAACTCAAATTTTATGCTTGATACCCTACTAACCTAAACTAACTTGCTAACCTAGTCTGAAGATACTAACAGCTGACTTGTTACTGTCATAATCATTGCTACAGCCATCATTTGCAGCTTATATCAGCCTATTAACCATCTTAAAACAACCCAGAAATTGTATGAAGCAAGGTACTATCAATAAATGCCAAAGTGTGTGATCAATTGCTTCTTTAAAATACATTTCTGAGGGTTGTTGTTGCTGTCATTATTTCTATTTTACTGCTGTTACAGTCTTCTTAGACAGCTTTTAAAAGTTATTGGTTGATCGATACATATCTAGATCTTGCATGAGACAAAGTGTTATCATTTGAGACCTTAAGTATCTTGTTATATTGTCTATTCAATTGCGTTTTCTGGATGTTATTATAGCTGTCACATTTTCCTTTTTGCTGCTGTTACAGCCGTCCTGTAGCAGCCTATATAAGTTTATCTACAATCCTAACAAATTCAGAATCTGCATATGACATAGCATTATCATCTAGGTGTTCAAGTATTTCATTACATTGTCATTCAAAGCATTTTCTGAAGAAAGTATTGCAACTGTCATTGTTTTATCTTATGTTGTTGTACATGTCTTAAATGCTGCACATACTTATTGGCTAGCACTATTTCTTATAAGTTCATTGTTTTGCTGAAGCATTAATATCACTTATTGCTTGCAAACTGCCATAACTTTTGTTGTTGTCTTGGTAAAGGGTAGGTACATTCTTTTAATCCCTTGTTTCACCTTTCAAGACATAAATCTGATTTGAGTGACCTAGAGAGAGGGGTGGCTTATTTGTTATTTCTCTCCCTTCATCAACCCACTAGGTCTAGGGACGTCTCCCTTGGAGTAGAGTCATCTTCCTCCTAAATAGAAAGAGGTACCCTGTTGAGGTGACAGTGACAGGATTTACCTCTATGTTACGCCAATCTCGGCCTACTTGCCTTTAGGCTTTGGCAAGTACAGATTGTACAATAACAGAACCTTCTTCATCCAACTCAGGAAAATTGGTTTGAGTTTAGCACTTAGTTCCAATCACTTTCTTTAAGCATGAGACATGGAAAACAGGACAGAGCTTAAAATGATTGGGCAAAGCTAACTGGTAGGCCATGGGCCCCACTAACTTGAGAATTGTATAAGGACCATAATATTTGTGGGCAAGTTTCTAACAATGTTCATCTTTGAGTGAATTCGGCTTATAAGGTTGCAGACGAAGAAACACCCAGTCCCCTTCAGCAAATTTACGTTCATAACAACCCTGATCTACTTGTTGCTTCATGCGATTCTAAGCCATGACCAAATTTTCTTTGAAGGTACGGAGAATGGTCTCTTAGACTGTAATATTGTTGTCAACCTCCTGATCCTTGGAGACACCTGGCATGTATGAGAGAACTGACGGTGGCTTTTCCCCGTAGACTGCTTTAAAAGAAGTCATGTGAGTGGCAGTATGGTAAGATGTGTTGTACCACCTGTTATCCCCGATATCTAGGGATAACTAGGAGATCATGTCTTGAGGCCCACATGGTCCTAGACATGGAGTACCAAGAGCAGGAGCGACCTGAGCATGGTCCTGGAGGACCCACCTTCTTTTTCTCAGCTAGCTTTGTCCTGTCAGCAGTACCATCCTCCATCACTACCGGCCTGGGCTTGCGTCAAAGAGGGCTCTTGCTCCATGAGGTAATTGGTCCGAGGTATCATGGTATGTGTCATATTTGATCATTATAACCCTCTTATGTATGCATTAGATCTCTTTCATTTCAGATAACTGCTTGGATTTTACACTAATCTACTTGAC
>ML829393.1:16759-33421 GCA_009831015.1 Picea engelmannii | reverse complement strand
TTGGGCCCCTCCAAGAGGAGTTACGCCCCCCTCTTCTAGAAACTCCACAAATGATTTTTTAAAAATTATTTGAGACCTCTCACCTTCCTTGGCATCAATCCCAAGGCCTCTCACACCTCTTTGCTTGATCCCAACACCTCCTAAACTTTTCTACACCATAGATCTAGTTTTCAAACCCTAGATGGTGTATCCACTCATTGAGATTTGCTCATTTGATGTGGATCTAACACTTGGCATTGATCCAAGTCCTTTCCTTTTGCCTCTTGGGGTATAAAAGGAACCCTCCCCCTCATTCTTTCTTCACCAATCTCTTGCTAACTCTATTATGCTGAAATTTCTCACTCCATTCTCTTGCTCTTGCCACATTGCCATCCACTTCACTTGCTCTATTATTTGATAATAAGAAAAAAGCTTTGGAGGACTACATGGTGCATTTTTAGTTATCTTCTATGCCCCACCACATGAGGTGATATTGCTTAAATTTTTTTTGCATATTTGTTTATGGTATTGATCTTAGGTTTCTACTTAGGTAAGCTAGTTGAATGTTATCCATCACTAGTTTATGATTCATAAAGAATGACCTAGGTTTGTAGTGATCTCTTCTTAGTGTTGTTCTAGTAATCTATCTATGCCGTATGCTTGTGTGTACTAAGCTTTTGCAGGTCATTTTCTAAAGCTTCACTTGGGACAAGGTTCGAGAAAGAGTCCTCCCTTGAGGCTTTCACAAACTCCAATCTTCTTTCTTTCTATCATAACCCTTTTCTGCAATCATTCCATATACTTTTTCAGCCATTTGTTTTAGCTTTAGAAAGGTCACATATATCATTTTTCATACTATTTTGTTGGCTGGAAAATTTCTATGCATGCATAGGAATTTTCCATAACTATTCTAGGTGTTTTGCAGCACTCTTTGCAGGCTTCAGCTTGCTGGTTTTGGTAGGACAGCGTCAGAGCTTGAAGGTATGGGTTGCACAAAACACCCGGGAGGCTTCTAGGCTCACCTTGCTTGAGCTTGGGTAACATCTCTCCCTTTTTCTTTGCTCCTATCTAATTTTCTGAAGTTTGTAATTAATTTTTGGGCCCTAGAAGTAATATGGTTCAGATCTGATCATTCTTTTGTTTGTATAGCTTAGCTTAACCTAGATCTAGACATTCCTTTTGTAAGATATAACTCCTAGATTAGTTGCTTTCTTTTATTCTTTATTCATTAGGGTTTGCCTTGGATAGATCTACATTAGCAAGTCATTTCATTATAAATCTCATATGCTCTTACTCTTCATGTCATTTGTTAGATAGCTTCATTGGTTTGTATGTTTTAGATCTAACATTTCTTGAGGTTATCTAATCATTTCTAGATTTGCATATGATGGTTGATGTTCTAAGTTTCCTTACATGCTAAGTTCATTGTTTTCTTTGAAGTTTTAAAATCTTTTATAACTTAGCATAGATCTAGTGTGGTGTTGGTTAAATATTGAATATATTTTAGCACCTCATTAGCCCTCGGCCTTGCTCTTCTAGGCTCACGCCCAGCCATCTTTTGGAGGCATTTCTCAGCCCTCGGCCCTGTCTTCATTGCTCACGGCCTTGAGGCTGCTTGAGCTCACGGCCTACCCTATTATATGTGTTGTTTGCAAACCTTAAAACCCACGGCCTGTTTACTTCTTTGCTGCACACACAGCACACTTGGTTAGTAGCCAGTGAAGGCAGTCCAAGTGGAGTAAATGCCACTTGGGGCATGCTTGGCCCTAGGGTGTGAAATCATTGTATTTTTGTATATCTTGTATATTTGTTAATCATTCTATTCATTTGGTGTATATTGGTAATTTGTGAATCTTGTATAAACCTCTTAACACTTAATTAATCTTTGGGGATTTGGGTAGTTTGTTTTGACTTAATTGTAAACTTATTGTAACGAATCATCCTTGCACATAGTTTACCCCATTGCCCAACCTTAGGCACTAGTCTTTAGTTGACCTAGGGAAAGGGCTTCTTGTCATATTAACTTAGACTTGCATCTGCATTGCTGCTTGTCATCTTAGGCTAGTTTTCCCCTTGCCCTATAAACAATTAAAACTAACTCCTAGAACATTGTAAATAAAATTAACTTAGTAACTAGGGACAACCCCCCTTGGCTTCCCTAGGAGTAAGCCTAGACGGAAGAAGTTCCTGTCAAGGTGACAGTGTGGGCAGGGACTTAGACATTGTGTCTCCGAGGGCACACTAAGTGAGCCGGACTTAGCTCACGTTTGCAAGTGTGCATTAGGGCGACAACAGGAGGTTTTATGCACATGTTTAATAAATTTGATGATTAGATGTGATTGACTTTGCTATGATCCCTGTGACTTATGAGCCCATGGAGGGCGTATCTGTTGATGTTGCAGGTCCACACATGATGGCAGGTACCTAGATGGATAGGTACACATGGGGAGATGATTAGTTCGGACCTCCATGGGTCTAAAAGCCCACGAGATGGATGTTGAGACCCCAACAAGGGGCGGAGACAGATCAAAGGATTGCATCGGAGAGAGAGGAGGACGTTTCACCAGGGGCAGCCTGGTAGGCCTAGACCCAAGGGGGTTGTGCCCTTTCCACCATGATGTAGGCCTTGGAAAGCCCATGACGTCACCTAGGACACCCATGACGTCATCCAGTGCTTTGGGAGGTTTTGGAGACAGTTGTGTGCCAAGTGGCACGTGTGGTAGGTTCTTGAGGCCCAAGAAGGCCTAACGTTTTGCTCCAGGAGGCCAATGTTTCCCTAAAAGGGCCTAACGTCACCCTAAAAGGGCATGACATCATCATTTATGCTTGATTTAGGGTTTTAATTGTGACATTTAATGTAAAACAGTATTTTTGATGTAAACTGGCCATGTCGGCCTTTTTTTTTACCTAAAGTGTAATTAAAGGTCAATGGTATTGTATAAATAGAGAGTCAAAACTCTCATTTTGTGATCATCTTTCACTCACACTTGTGTGAGGTCTGAAATATGCGCCCTCATTAGGGTTTTTGGACTGAAATTTAGCGCGCACTTGTTGAAGGAGGGCTATTTTTGGTGATTTTGGCATTTTTCTTGGTGGAAAGTCTACAACTAGGTAATGTGCTAGATTATGCTTGGTGAATGTAAGTGAAATTCTGCAATTCTTCCTTTACTTGAATGGTTACAGTATCTTTAGTTTGCATTTTGCTAAAGCTTATGAAATTGCTAACCTAAACCCTAGGGATCAAGCACATGTTATTGTCCTTGTTCTAATTTGCTATCCACCTACTAGATTGTGCCAAGGAGCCATTTTGTTGAAGCCATTGCTAGGGCCTTGCCATTGCAACACCCTAGCATTTGTTACTTCATCCTAGCCGATTTTACTTCATCATTGAGTTAAAGGAGGAAAATCTACTAAGGCCTAGGGTTACCTACACCTTAGTAGTCGTTTTCCCCTAAGGTTTGATGGTTGAAGCCTTGTCTTACCAACACTTCATCCATCAACTCCTCTTGTCTTTGACTCTCCATTATCATTTTGCTCCTTCAATTTTTGCAGCCACTTATTGACTCCATTTTCCCTAAGAAAGCACTAGTCTAAGATCTCTCTCTTTTTGAGTGTTTTGATCACAACCTTCAATACCTAAATCTTTGAACAAACTACTAACACCTTTTAACCCTAGATTAGATTGATCTACTAACATTATTGCTGTTGTTAATAAAGTAAGCTACAGCCATATTTTGCAGCATTTAAAGCTTCTAAAAGCAATTGAGAAGGTTGACTAATGCATTGCCTTATTTCCTTCTGATGAATGTTAGTGTTATGACATTGATGATTGATTATTCCTGCTCATTTTGAAGTTTTTCTAAGTCATTAATTGTGAAGTATTGTCTTGTGATTATTGCTGCTACACATCTCTGTTTACTTCATCGTTATATCAACCAATTGCTTTTTTGAGAAAGTCTGTGGTTTTTATGAAGTGCTAACTAGCAAGTGCTCTTGCAAATATAGTTTTATGTTGCTTTGTTTCGGGCAGGTACACTTCTGGTTTATTATCTCTTTATTGGTTGTTTAACCGGACTTTCTAATTGGTGGTGACTTGTGAGAGGGAACCTTTTTACTTGGCCTTTATCCTTCGCCTTCTCAAAACCCTAGGTCACCGGGGACGTCTCCCCTGGGCCTACCACCCTAAATAGAAAGAGACATCGAGGTTACAGTGATAGGATAGTCTCTCATTACGCCAATTTGTCTTCGTTTACCTTTCCCTTCTATCAAAGTACAAATTGCGCAATAACAAGTCCAACTGAACACATTCTTTTCAAAGAGAACAGTGAAAGGAGTTGCAATTTTTCCACAATTCCGAACAAACTTGCAATAATAGCAAATTAAACCCAAGAAACCACATAATCTTTTAAGATTTTTAGGGCGAGGCCAATCCTTCATAGCTTCAATTTTCTTAGGATCCACCCTTACACCATCCTTGCCTACAAAGTGACCCAAGTACTCAACTTCAAAGGTGCCAAAAGAACATTTAAATTGTTTGAGAAAAAGTTTGTGCTTAGACAATAGATGGAGAACTTGATCCACATGGTCGAGATGGGCTTGCTAAGTTTTTCTATAGATGAGAATATCATCAAAGAAAACTAAGACAAATGACGGAGGAAAGGATGGAAGACATGATTCATGAGACTTTGAAAAGTGGATGGGGCATTACACAGGCCAAAGGGCATGACCAAGAACTCATAGTGACCCTCATGAGTTCTAAAGGCAGTCTTGGGGATGTCTTCCTCTTTCATGTGTATCTAGTGGTAGCTAAAACGAAGATCAAGTTTTGTAAAGTATTGAGCACCGCACCACTCAATTCATCCAAAAGGTCATCAATGACCGAAATGGGAAATTTGTCTTTGATTGTGAGTTTGTTGAGAGCATGAAAATCTGGCCACATGTGCCAAGTGCCTACTTTCTTGAGTACCATGATTATTGGAGAAGAATAGGGGTTGGTACTAGGACGGATAACACCAGCTTCTAGCAATTCTTGAACAATTTTCTCAATTTCATTTTTCTGGGCAAAGGGACGACAATATGGGCGAACATTGGGAGGAAGACTTGCGGGTACTAGAGGAATGGAATGATCATGGGCACTGCAAGAAGGGGGAAGTCCATGGGGAATGTTAAAGATAGCTTGGTATCGGGAGAGTATAGATTGGAGGTCAGTGTGCACAGAGGGTGTCTCAACGCCGTGAATGGAATGGAGTTGGGAAATAATGCCAGAATGACCTTTTTTGAGTAGTTTTTCCATTCGGTGGGAACTAATGATCTCAGGTTACCCTATTGTGATGCCTTGGAATTTATATCGTTGTTCCTCCTGTTGGAATTGCATGGTTAGGTCTTGAATGTCCATGAGGATGGGGCTAAGAGTGCGTAACCATTCAACACCTAGCACAATGTCACAACCACCCATGTTGATAGCAAACATATGAGATTTCAGGTGGTAAAGACCAATTTGTAGGCGCACAATTTCACAATGCCCACCACATTTCATGGAACCGCCAATGGCAATCATGATTTGAAAATTGTTGACTGCACGGATATAGCAATTGATTTCCAGGGCAATGCGGCGATGAATAAAATTATGTGTGTTGCCACTGTCAACGAGGATTATGACTTTCATGTGCTTAATGTAGCCAATGAGCTTGAGGGTTTGGGGAGCAGAGAAGCTAATGAGGGCATGCATCGAAATTAGCAGTTCAACTTCTGGTGGATCACAGGGCAGAGTAGGATCCTTTGTTGGGGGTAGTTCTTCCACCGGGGAAACTTCGGCCTCCTCATCAACAACATCCTCATAAATGGCCATAAAAAGATTTTGTTTCTTACACTTGTGCCCCAAAAAATATTTGTCGTCGCAATTATAGAAAAGACCATTGAGTTGGCGTTCAACCATTTCTGCCCGAGTTAATTTCTGGATCTTGAGAGGAGTGGCATGAGAGGTAGGATTAGTAGGTCGAAGGTGAGGAAGAAAAGAGGGTTTTTGGTTATGGGAAAAGACAACTTGTTGTGCTTCCTTGGCACATTTAGTAACTTCCAACCAAGTCTGGGGGCGAGCCATGAGGACCTGGGCTCGGATTTCATCCTTTAGGCCACTAATAAAGCATTCGTGGAAGAAGGCATCGGACGTGCCCTCCGTTCTGAAAGACAGGTGCTCAAATGCGACGTTAAAGTCTTCCATGGTGCTAGATTGTTTCAACTTGGTCAAACGACCCAAATGGTGTGTGTCGATGTCAAAGCTTTCATAAAGTTGAGCCACAAACTATGTCCAAGCAACATACTCTTGGCGTGATTTTTTACACCATTGTCAGCGTTCAGGATCCAGATAGAGGACACCGTAAGGAAGTTTGGCCAACTCATCAGTGATACCATGCAAGGAGAAATAATGTTCCATTTGAGTGACACAGCCATCAAATTTGTTCACCTCCACTCTTGGAAGACGTAGATCACGATGAAGGGGGTTGGACTAAAAAGTATGGGAATTGGAGGAAGCAGCGCCTTCCGAGTGAGAAGCTTGTTCAGATGAGGTAAGGTGTCTGGGAATATTTACTAATGGCATGATCTTGGCAGCAAAAGATTCAAGCTAGTTGCTGATGTGGGCATTGATGTCATGATTCATGTCATGTTTCATGTCTTCCATTTTGGCATTTATGGTGGAATGCATGGAGGAATTGATGGTGGAAATATTGGCATTGATTTGTCTCCACGAACTACCCCCATCTGAAGACATGGACAACATTGTACTAGATGACTTCAATATGTCCAGGCAAATGCGAGACAACGCGACTCCTTGGCTATTGACTTGGTAGAAGTGGAATACCAAAGTGGAACACAAGCTCAATTAGAACACATGCGCTTTGTAGACCACCATCGTCCTACTCTTGTTAATCTCACCAAATCAATTGGAAGTTCCCCATAAGCCAAATACCAGCAACGACAACCCATCTTCTCAAGCCCAAACACATGTTGACATCATCAAGTTGCTTTTCAACTTTAAGAGCAACTACAAGCCTTCAAGTAGTTGCCCCAACAAGGTCTCCTACAAAATTGCAAAGTATCCTAAATCTTGGTTGATTCTAACACCATGCCTCTTGCCCTACTTGGTTCCCAACTAAAAATTCCTCCACCATCCAGTTCTCCCCTCACATAGTAATTTTGGTGAGCTTTTGCTTTTTGAATCAAGTCCTTTACGACCAACAATCAGACTTTTCTAAACAACATTCACGGCACTAGCCTAACTCCCAAGAAACCCAAGCAAACCATCCAACGCCAATTTTCCTTGGACTCCTCAAGCATCCAACACTTTCCACCACCCAAGCATTAAATAGCACTAAGCAAAGCTTCAAAGATGATGTGTTGTTTGAAGGTCAAAAAGTGTTGAGCAAGTATAACACATGTTAGTCAGTAAGTGTTTATCCAACTAGCACGGATCTCTTAGTGCGAGTTGGATCAATGGAAAGCACCAACGCACTACTTTCTAGACTAGCACACCATCCACAGTATTTCCCAATTGACCTCCAGAGTCCAAACACGTGCCCCTTAGCAAGAATCCACTGATACATATTAGTTCAAGATCTATTAGGTTGCCACATCAAAATTACTCCATCTAAAATTTGTTGCATGCATTTATGTTAGTGTCGCTTAGCTTGCAAGCACTTCTGAGAAAATATTTCTTGGCCAATGTGGGCATGATTTCTAGCACACGCTCACAAACTTGACTTAATGGATCCATGTCAGAGCACGTTTTCATGCTCCATGCATGATTAGATAGCATTTATTGTGTATTTGTATTCATTGTGGTCTAATGCAATGTGTTGTATATATACCCAATCCATCCCCATAAGTATTAACAAGTGAGAGTCGTGTACTGGACTACTATATCTTATTGCTAATTTAGCTATTACACATTCCCACTAGATTAATGTCTTGTGCTTGGATGTTCTTTTAGTTCATGTTTCTTTCTTTCAATGTTCATGTTGGGAACTAATCAGTGGTTGAATCTCATACATAACATTGAAACATGATGTCCAAAATACTACAAATTTGTTTGCATTAAGCACAAGATCATATAAAGACAACCTATTGTTGTAAAGCACACCTTCCCATGCATTTTATATCTTAGACTGTATTGATCCTAATTACATTAAAAATTATGGCCTCAAATTTTAACGGTGTTGTTTTATTAAGTTGTTGGGTCCTTAAATCATGGATAAGATAAGAAAAGAAAAGATAATTTTATTAATGTCCCACAAATGACCACAAAAGTAGGTCAATGGGACTAAAAGATACATCCAATGGGAGTGTTGTAGTGACTTCTGGATAATGCTAGAAAATAAGAGAACAAAAGCAAAAGGAGTGCAACATAAATGAGTGTCTAGCTAAGCAAATTGCTAAGTCTAACTCTAACCAAAAGATATGTATAGCAATGGTATGAGTGTAGTGATACAATGGGAGAGTCTAAGAAGGAAAAATGGAAATCTCAATGTTAAGCCAGCGAGAGAGATGGAGATAGAGAGGAAGTCAAGCTCTCCTGATCTTGATGACCAAGGGCGGGGGCAAGAGGGGGGGACCGAGACATCGAATCTTTATTTGAGTAGTCAAGCACCGTGAGGGGATCTGGTTGTACGACCTTGGGGAGGCATAGGACTGAGGAAGCCATACTCTCCTACCATCCAAGGTTGAAGGAAAGAAACTCTGAATAGAGCACTAATTGTTCAACTAAATTTAAGTAGTTCGATAGGCAAAAGGCACCCTACTCCGGATCCATCTGTCACTCTGATGATTTGTGGACTATGGCCTAGCTCACCAACTCCAAAACAACCTCGAAGAGGTTGGTTGGCCACTCAGGGAGGTGGTTGAGAGGAGACCCAAGGTCTCACTTGTTAGATTTCGAAGTACACCAGACTCGGTGCACACACACCTCAAGCCTCGTCGATGTTCTCAACAACATACACAAAATACAATTTGAACTGTAAACATAAACACACTGAGATGCCTAACTACTTAACACAGCGGAAAGTAAAAACACCAACAATTAGATCATCTACAAGTACACAATAATTTTACTCAAAATCTTCATTAAATCATTACATAGAATTTGGGCTCCCATACCAGAGAAAATGGCCCTTTTCTGACACAATAGAAAATGCCAAATACTTACAAAATAAATACAAAAACCCTCCTTGGTTTCTGTGCCCAAACCTGGTCAAATCAACTCACTGTAACAACCCTCTTTCTTATGGCTAGCATGGCTGCAACAGTCTTGTTCCATCCTTCCAGTGCATCCTCAATAGTTATCTAAAAGCCACTCCAAAAGACTGTTGTAACACACCTGTAATAGCCTTCCAGTAGCTCTCAAGACTGCTCCAAAAAATCTGTTGACTCATCCCTTCAGCCTTGATGTTCTAAACCTCCATAACAACCCTTAGCCTGTCCTCAAATCTACCAAAAAGTTTGTTGTTGTTCCAGCCTGTGGCAGCCTCCTTTCTGTTGGAGTTTGACAACTTCACGCAACCATTCTCCAAGGAAAAATACAAGAAACCATTATAGAAGACCTTAGAAGACAGAAGAAGAAGTCGGCCCTAGTGAATTATTAAAGAAAACTATTATTAAAGGGAAAGTAACAAGTCAGCCCTGGCAGGTTAATTAAGGTGTTGGAACAAGTATAAATAAAGACAGATTCATTTCATCTTGACACACTCACTCACTTTCATCAAGGCGCATCTTTGGAAGAGTGTTAGCAGTAGCTAACAAAGTTCGTTGGAGACTTCTTGGAGACCTTGAAGGCGCTAGCCTTTCTCTTACTTGTTCTTGGTCACTTTACTATTGTGCTAGCTCTTGGAAGATGCTAGACTTGGGGTGGATGCTCTGTATGGTATTTTGTGCTTGATGAAGGCACTCTGGAAATATTTTGGACTGCATTCTTCTAGAGAAAAGTTGGTTGGATTTTTCCCATGAAAGGGTTTTCCCGGGACATATCTTGTGTCTCTTGTCTCTTGTGCATGGTGTAATTATTTTATGATAACAGCAAGAAAATCATAAGCAAAATAATTATTAGATCTAAAACTAATTAAAATACCAGCATGGTATCAGAGCCGGTTACCTTCAAGACAGTCTAACAACTGGAAGGAAAGATCTTGAGATTTGCAGCTGCACAATTCTTTTGTCAAGCTCGTTGAGCACTTGTTCCAAGTCGTTGGGACTAATTCCACTTCAGAGCAACTCGCCTAACCCTAGTGCACTCACTGCAACACTCAGATTGCAGTTTGGTGAAGTTCAAAATTTTGGGATTTTTTCGTCCTAGGGTTTCTACCAGCAAAATTGATTAAAGGGATTTATGAAGCAGATCAAGGATATCTCATCAACAGATATTGCCTTGCATTTAGCATTTGGTTTGACATCAAGCAAGGTTTTGTTCTTAACCCTAGATTTGAAATTGTCAATGGCACCTGTTATCACATATAGCTAGCTGTCAAAGGGTCGCAGAACGACCAAGTTCGTGGTCTGCGCAGAAGCATAAAAACACAGCATTCAAAACCAGCCCATTTCGGGTTTGAAATACTGACAGGAGAGTCGATTCAATTTTCAGCCGTAAGATCTGAGCAAGAGAAAGACCATCCATCAGATCAGCAAGATTAAGTCACACCATCAGATCTCATCGGAGAGAAATCGACGGTGGGGACTCATTGCGGGGATCAAGATGCAAATTAAAGTTTCTACAAGTTGTGAGCCCGCAATCACTCAAGATCGTTGATCTTGCTAGATCAATAGATCAACGGTGCATATCGATCCCGCTATGAATGAGCATCTTCACATTGTGGGGATCGGAAGGGAAATTAAAGTATCTGCTAGTTCTGAGCCCGCAATCGCTCATGGCCATTGATCTTTCAGCAAGGAACACATGTCAGGCGATATCGTACTCCGAGAGAAAGCAAGCAAAAGTTGAGTGAGTAAAGGACTCCCGAAGCCCGAACTCCCGAAGTAAATCTCAGTCGTCCAAAACAAGAGGCCACGTGTCACCAAATCTCTCACTTCGGGAATTCGACACTTCGGAGAATTGCACAAGCAAGCAGAAGAAAAAGGCCCAAAGCCCGAACTCTCGAAGTAAATCTCGACCGTCCAAAGCAAGAGGACACGCGGCACCAGATCTCACACTTCAGAAATTCAGCACTTCGGAGGATTGTAAGAGCTATGCATTGAAAAGGCCCGAAGCCCGAACTCCCGAAGTAATTGTGAGCCGTTGATTTTCGCAGCAGGAAGCAGGGTCCATCCAAGAGCGGCGCATGGCAACAAAAGCGGGGCTTTCCCAGATCACAGATCGCGGCCAGAACAACGGCCACGCTCCATTGCGGAGACACAACATGCTCGAGCGATAAAATTCTTGAGCTGTCCCGCAATCGAAACCGTGGTATAGCGAAAGAGCTACGTGGCGGAAGATGGTGGATTGTGGGTTCAAAAGCGGTGTGAGTCCAAACCACTTATGATGGCCCCGCAATCAAGTGCTTATATAACGACAAATCCAAAACCAGCACGTCGCCACCCCTTAGGCATTAAGCCACACTCCGATCGCGAGGAGGATTCAGTTAATGAAAAGGGGACGAGTGGTTGAAACCTCGACTCGCTCAGTAATTAGAAAGCATGGAAGGTCTGGTCGTGGAGACAGAAGGCTGTCAACACGAGGTACCACAGAGGGCAATTTCTCCTACACGCCCATGCTGACCAGAGTTTCCTTCTGACAGAAGGAACAGGACAAACAAGAGAAGCATACAGCACTGGAAAAGAGGCACCCAAGCAGCAAAACATGTCTACTGTTTTGACTATAAATAGATCATTTTGGATTATGTAAAAAGGGGGGTGTTTTTCAGAGGCTAGAGAGTCGAGAGCTTTTTAGGAGCAATACTCTGTATGTTTCATTTTGGAAGCCCGAGAGCTGGGATTGTAAATATTACGTTATTGAAGATTCCTTTGAGTTGTTTTTATCAAACCGTCTTCTTAGTTTACATTTTGTTTCTCTTTCTTGTCTAGATGTAATCTCTCTGATTTATGGATTCCTGAAGCTGTGGAGGATCTGTTGTCATCTTGCCCATCTTTCATGGTTCAGCAGACGTTTTTTGTTTCTCTTTCTTGGCTGGATGTAATCTCTATGATTTATGGATTCCTGAGGCGGTGGAGGATCTGTTGTCATCTTGCCAATCTTTCATGGTTCAGCAAACATTTTCCGTTTCTTCTTGTCTAGATCGTTGTAAACCCTCTGATTTATGGATTCCTGAGGCGGTGGAGTATCTATTGTCATCTTGCCCATCTTTTATGGTTTATCATTCAGACACCTTTTGTTTTCCTTCCCCTCATCACCACTTAAAACTTTTGTCTGATAGGTAGCTTAAATGTCTTCATTATTCACGATGCTTATGACTCCATGCCCAATGGCCCCAAACTGATCTGCAGTTACCTCTGTTATCTTTTCCTCTCCCTGCAGTCTCACTGATCCACCTACTCAAACCATTATAATACATTTTACTTCTGATGGGTACTGGGCTTATCCTCTTGCAATCGGAGGGTGACTCTCAGTGCTAACAACACCAACCATCTTACCAAAAGATAGACTAGAAGGAGCTTCAAACTTTAGGTCTTGGACGACCAGGCTTCTACTACTTCTAGATGAACATGATCTTCAGAACTATGTGAAGGAGAAAATTGCAGAACCTGAAAATGAGAAAGAGAAAGTTGAATACAAGAAGAAACAAGCTAAAGCCAAAAGAATGTTGTCAGATACCATGAGGAGTCACATGATTCCCCACATCGTTGAATTGAAAATTGCCAAAGAGATGTACAATGCTTTAGTAGGATTATTCGAAAGCAAGAATATTAACTGAAAGCTAGCCTTGAGAAATCAACTTCATTGTATCAAGATGACCAAGGAAGATACAATTGCTACTTTCTTCATGAAGGTCTCTCAGACAAGAGATCAACTAAAAGAAATCGGAGAAGATGTTGCAGACTCGGAACTTACCTCTATAGTTCTTAATGGGTTTCCACATTCATGGGAACCATTTATTCAAAGTGTTTGTGGACGAGGAAAATTTCCCAAGTTTGAAGATCTATGGGTTGATTGTGTCCAAGAAGAAACCAGGAAATTATCCAGAGATAGCTCCACAGAAACCTCAAGATGAAGAAACACAAGCTCTTGTAGCCCATTCTAGAGAAACCTTGGAATGAAGAATATAGGTAGAAGATCAACTCCAACTCATGAACATAAGAAGAAAGATCTGTCAAAGATCAAGTGCTGGAATTATTCTACATTTGGACACTATGCTTCAAATGGTCCTGAGAAGAACAGAAAGGAGAACCAAGATGCATCAACAGCCGACGTTGATGAGAGTCCACCACAAAAGAAGATAAAGGCGGTAGATGAGTATATCTTTTGAAGGTATGTCCTTCTCTACTCCTTATCCCAGAAAAATATTTTATTTTTATTTTTTATCTTGGTTATTATCCATGATACAGGAGGCCAAGCTTATATTTATCTTGGTTATTATCCCCAATACAGGAGGCCAAGCTTATATTTATCTTGGTTATTATCCCTGATACGGGAGGCCAAGCTTATCATTCATCTTGGTTATTATCCCCGATATGAGAGGCCAAGCTTATATTTTATCATTGGTTATTATCCCTGATTCGGGAGGCCATATTTTATATTTTGAAGAAGGGTCATTATCCCTAGTACGAGAACCCTTATTTTGTAGAAGGGTCATTATCCCTGGTATGAGAGCCCATACTTCTCTTCATTCAGCAAGATTGTGCAGACTCAAAGGGAGTCCAGCTTCAAAGGGAGTCAGCCCTCAAGTTCTAGTAGGGAGGAGAAGCCTCTTAGGACAACTCATTGGAGAATAGACTTCAGAAGAGATCAGCAGATGCAGAGGGAGCAGATGGCTCCAGAAATTGTACAGACTCGGTCGGAGTCATGTTCCAGAAGAAGCATGCAGACTCAAAGTGAGCCTGGTCTCAGAGAGAGTCAGTTAGCTCAGAAAGAGAGCCTACTTCAGAGACAGATGGAGATGACCTTAGAGTTCGAGATGAAGGATCTTGGCCAGATTTACTCTTGGGATTAGAGGTGTGATGAGATCAGATGAGATCTTGCTCATTCAAGGGATGTTGATGAGATTTGATATGATGGACTGCAAGTCCATGGTTACACCTATGATGAAAAATCCGAAGAAGTTGAGTGATTCTGCTTCAGATTCAAATTTGGTGGATCCCACGATGTACAGGCAATAGATTGGATCCTTGATGTACCTGGTTAATGTTAGGCCAGATATTTTCTTTGCAATGAGCACCCTGAGCCAGTGTTTGGTTGTAGCCAAGGAAGTTCCAGTGAGTGGCAGTGAAGCATGGTACAGTTGGATATGGTTTGTCTCATGTGATTAAGTGAGGCTATAGAGATATACAAATTCCAATTGAGCAGGGAGTGCAGTAGACAGATTGAGCACCTGAGGGTGTTGCTTCAACTTGGAATCAGTTATGATTTCCGGGATAAGCTGGAAGTAGGCTTCTATAGCACTCAGTACAGTAGAGATGGAATATGTCACAACTAGTGTCGCAAGTCATGAAGTGGTGCAACTGTAGAAGCTTCTTGCAGGACTTGATCCAAGACATGGTACAGAAGGAAGCAGTGAAGCTCCAGTACTTATCCATAGATGAGCAGATTGCAATATCCTCCCAGAGTGGCCATGCTGACTTAGCTAAGGAGGATGATACACAGGATTAGCCATGTTGATTTGGCTACTGATGAGTGTTGATGTTTCAACATCGGGTAGACATTCCCCCAGATTGGTCATGCACGGGGCTATGCTAGTGTTGATATGACCAAGGGGAGAATGACTCATTCACTCACGGGGCTCTACTAGTGGTGAATGGCCTAGGTATGTTAATGTTCTCCAAGTTTGGGAAGACATTCTTCCTAGATTGGTCATGCACGGGGCTATGCTAGTGTTGATATGACCAAAGGAGAATGATTCACTCATCCACGGGGTTTTGCTAGTGGTGAGTGGCCCAGATAAGCATCAGGCAGACATTATCCGAGATTGGTCATGCATGGGGCTATGCCAATGCTGATATGACCAAGAGTAATGATTCATTCACTCATGGGGCTCTTCTAGTGGTGAATGGCCTAGGTGTAGTCCTCCTGTAAAGGAGTGGATGGACTCGAGATGCTATCACATGCATATTCCAGGACAGAATGCATGTGCGGAGATGGCACATCAACATGACTCATGAAGAAACTTTTCTATGACAGAAGAAATCCAAGTATGGAGAATGTCTCCCTCGTTGAGAGGGAGTGTTGGAGTTTGGCAACTTCAAGAAACAATTACAGAAGACCCTAGAAGATAGAAGAAGAATTCAGCCCCACTGAATTATTAAAGAAAACTATTATTAAAGGAAAAGTGACAAGTCGGCCCTGTTATCCCCGATTTCTAGGGATAACTAGGAGATCATGGCTCGAGGCCCACAGGTCCTAGACATGGAGTACCGAGAGCAAGATTGACCTGAGCATGGCCCTAGAGGGCCCATCTTTCTTCTTCTTCATCAGATCTATCCTGTCAGCAGTAGCAGCATCCATCACCTTCGGCTTGGACTTGCATCGGAGAAGACTCTTGCTCCATGAGGTAATTGGTCCAGGTATCATGGTATGTGTCATGTTTGATCATTATAACTTTCAGATGTATGCATCAGTTTCCTTTCATTTCTGACAACTGCTTGGATCTTACACTAGCCCACTTGACCATGGTTGGGGGGATTAACGGGGTGCCCTAGCAAGCTTGTATTCATCGGTTTTGGTTAGCCACCAAAGAGGATTTTGAAGAGCCATCGTCCGCTCCCATCACTATATCACTTTTACATCTTATCTCCCATTCATCTGTCCCATTCCCCTAGTCCGGATATTAGGATGACCTATTTATGGGGTTACACCTTATCCTGTGGGAAGAAGGGGCTAAAGGCCCAGGGGGTAAAAGCAGCTGGTAAGAGATAAAATCCATAAAATAAAACCTAGAGATGCCTCGCCCAGGGATCCCAGAGAAGGCAATAAAAATCCTCTCAATAAGAAACAAGAGGGACCCTAAGAAAATGTACAAAACAAGACCTAGCCAAGAGGATGGGGGGTCTCATCACGAGTCAGCCCATTATGTTCATAGGTACCTAGCAGTATGACATTGCCATTATCTGGTTACCACGCCAGGGCAGTGACCTTTGGTTGCATGGCCAAGGGAAAGGGGGTCTCATCACAAGCCAGTCTTATCATCTCTATGAAAGTACTCGTGGGTAACACCGTCAGCTCTGGTCACCACGCCAAGGCAGTGTCCTCTAGTTAGACCTTGAAATAAAAAAGAAAGAAAAAGTAATAAATAAAAGAAAGAATAAAAGGCAATAAAGGGCTTGGAAAAAATCACATCCATGACAGGTACAGCCCGCCTCCTACAAAGGCACCCATGGATAATATCACCCCGGTCTTCCACTATGTCTGGACATCCTTTGACCATACCACCTCATGTCACATGGCTTGGATGATATCCTTTGGGAACTTTCCTCCTCTTGTGGATGCTGGCCCAATGGGGCACTTTGTCTTTTTCTTCAGCTTTGTATAGTAGG
>ML829392.1:40478-73378 GCA_009831015.1 Picea engelmannii | reverse complement strand
GTGAATGAGTATGAGCACTTTATACCACTTTTAACCAGAATATATATTATTTCACTTTAACAACAATGTTCAACAGTATATCATCAATGTATCATCTATGAATACATCCAATATATATATATATATATATATCATAAACATGTAAACATAAGAAACATCACATCAACATCACAACAAGAACACAATACACCAGTATTTACGTGAAAACCCAAATGTAAGAAAACGAAAAAATGCTTTCTTATATAGATCAAGAATTCATTCATAGGAAGCAACAACTTCCAAATTCTCAAGCTACAACTAGAAGGAGCCTAAAACCCCCTATTTACATGCTCCAACCCGAATGAAGCTACAACTCCCTGAATTCTCTTTCTCTAACTAGAAGGAGGCTACAACCCCATGGGTTCTCTGGATCCAACCGAAAGGTGGCTACAACCACCTAGTTCTCAGGCTCCAACCTGAAGAAATAACCAACTCTCTGACTCTTTGGATCCAACCGGAAGGAGGATACAATCCCCTTTCCTTGCCCCTTCCTGTTGCCCT
The DNA here is from genome assembly GCA_009831015.1 of Picea engelmannii. Classification (NCBI taxonomy): domain Eukaryota; kingdom Viridiplantae; phylum Streptophyta; class Pinopsida; order Pinales; family Pinaceae; genus Picea; species Picea engelmannii. Next base: position 72,838 of record ML829392.1, on the reverse strand, counting down.
AAAATATAAGTGTAGACCAACTATCATAGAATCTGCCACAAAATCCGTCACTATCATTGTCACATCAACCTATCCAACCAATCATTGTCTCATCCATGAAACCATATCCACTCTCATCTCCATGAAAATCATGCCAAGATCACCAAGATAATATCTCAAACCATATTCTCAACATCACCAACACATGCCTCTACCAAGCATGTACCAACATCACCACATACCATCTCAAGATATGTGTCTCAACCAAGTACCAATCATTTACCGTGCACCAACCATGCATCAATCTGGACAGGAACCATCAACAAGTGCATCAATCATGCACCAAACCTATATCATCAACCATGTACATGCACATCAATATGTACCAAACTGTGCATCAACCATGCACCAACACCTGTGTTAAACCATGCATCACCCATGCACCATAACCTGTACCATATGCCTCAACCATCAACCATGTACATCAACACCATACCAAGTACAAATCCTATATCATACCATTTATCAACTAGTACCATCAACCATGTACATCAACACCATACCATATACCATATCATATCATCAATGAAGTGCCTCAACCATATGCCAAGAGTATGTGCCAAAGGTGTACCAAGCTTATATCAAGATCATCAACAAGTGCCTCTATCAATGTACCAATACCAATAACATCATCAACCATTCAACATGTCATCAATGAAGCATCTCAAAGAACCTATGCATGCCCCTCATCATAGATCACCATACAACATGAATATCCCTCAACCATGTACAAGCAACTCAAAGATGTGAAATATAAGAACCATACCAATGTTGTACCATACATGAGAGTGTTTCTCACTCAACCACTACCCATCATATACCATATCCAAGTACAATACCAACCATACCAAGAATGCATCAAGCATTCACAACATCATAAGAAAATATAAGCATCAAAACAAAGAAATAACCATACAAGAACTTTTGTATCTGACCTGAACCTGTAGAATGCTGACCTGTGAACTTTCTTTCAGACTCTAGGGACCTTATACCAACATCTATTCAAGTTTTCAAAATCTTTTCATATGTACACAAATTTCCCTTCTACAACCCACATATATATGCTCTTTCCTCCACTGCAACCCACGTTCATACACTCTGTTATAGGCCTACAACTCATGTATACCTCAGAGACTAGGATTTTTCTAAAAAATCTGCTATTTTCATTGTCGACCCTTCTTTGCTACCTCAGAAAATGACGCTACAACCTTATAAAAATATCACTAGATCACAAGAAATATAAGCAATGAATAAGTGTGTGATTTTGTTTGTGAATGACTCCTTGAGGTGCTTATATACTTGTGTTAGGTGACTCCTCTCCTTAATTTAGGGATTCTAGGATTTTATTGTTACAAATCCTCTACCCCTTTGACCAAGAATTATAACAAACTATGGGCTTCTTTTCCACTCTTCAGGGATTCCAACATTACAAGGCCATATCTCCCTAACCATGAGGAACCATGTGGAATTCCACATATCATCGAAAATGGTACGATGTGTACTATCCATTTATGATAGTCTTACCTACAATTACACTATCCTTCATGACCAAAATCCTCAATCAACTTAGGGTCCCATAACCAGACCTCTAGGGGTACATGTAGACTACATCAAATGTACCCAACTAACTAATCATCAATCTCGATCAAACAAATTTCAATCAACTTTCCAACATCTTTGGACCTCTCCAAGGGTTGATATCGATCTCTAAGGGTTGACATCAATCTCCAAACCAATTGTCCAACAATCTCCCCCTTTGAAATTGATGGCAACGCCAACATTAATGGAAACACTTAGAAATGACAACACTCATGCTCATGCTCCCCCTATGATCATCACTCCTCATCAATGTTTCTATATCTCCCCCTTTGACAGAAAAAGAAAAGTGTATCTCCTCTTGGGGCTTCTCCCCTTATCTTCATGCCTCTGTTCTTTCTCTTCATCTTTGACCAAAGGTTAACCCCCCTATCAATATGTCTCCTCTTGATACTGTACCTAATCTAACCAATCATGGGAAAAATAATAGCACCCCTGTGGGTATGTCTCCCTATCTGTATGCTACTAATCTTCTTTTCTGGATCTCTCTCTCTGATGATTTTTCTTCCCTTGAGTTTTCTGTAAGATGCATATCAATGTAGGGATACCTATGTATGTTCCCTTTCCTCTCTTCCACTTTCGTTTATTTTCCATTGGTGCTTCCTCTTGAATTTCACTGACACATATAAAAAGAATTCAAAATTTGATTTCTTCATTTACTTGTCATGTTCACTTAACCATTTACTTGTCATGGATTATGATGATTATTTCTCTTTCCTTATTCTGTTGTGCCTTTCACTGCTTGCCTTTATGTGACCAACTGATTCCACTGATTCCAATTGTAAATATGTTGCTATGCATCTGAACCATGTTTCATGTACCTTCTAAGCATCTCATGAATCCATCTATGCCAATTTGTCACAAACTGTTCATGACCCTGCTACTCAATTGTCCACAATTGTGACCCATTTTTCGTTGTACTATATGGCTACAATTGATCATCACATATCAAATGTGTCCACTGCAAACCAATATCAGTATTTATAGAAAAACATGTACTAAATATATCTCTTCCTGAATAAAATCATAAACTTCTTCCTGTGCAACTGAAAATTGACACTTGTGTGGGAACACTTCTTTCTCAATCGATCAATCTATCATTTTGTAATTATGTTATCTGACTGTTCTAAATATTTCTCTGTAAACACTTCATACTGCTTGAAATATGGTTCTCTGATTTGTAGTAGTTACTTCACAGAATCCCCTTGGTCAATAATTTACTGGGAGTCTCCAAACCTGATGGCTCAAAACAATACCTTCTCTAATGAAAAGTAATCTTTCTCTTCGTTTGTTGAGACATCTTCCTCTTCATCCTCCTTCTAAATTCTATCATCATCTTGAGTTTTGACATATTTTTCTTTATCCTCTACCTAAATTCTGACCCTTTTGTCTTTGCCTATAAATTCATCATGATCTTGTGTTGTTGCAAATCCTATAAGTATGATTCCTTGGACTCGTTCTTTGTTTACCTACTCTTCTTGTTCTTCAATTATTTTCCAAGACTTCTTGCATCTGTCATCAATATTTTCTTTCATGGGAGGCTTTATCACGCTTCTAAAATTTTGAGCTATGTTTCCTTGTGGTATTTGTAACATTCAATATTGTGTGGATCCACATATGCATTTCTTTCTTGATAATTTCTTTCATAAGCCCTGCAATACGCAACCTTATGTCCAAAATTAGTACAACAAAAACAATGACCATAACATAATTGTACATACCTGGGAGTGAATGATCTTCTTTGTGGTGTAGTCCTTTTGTAATTCTGGCTTGGTTGATTAAGATCTTCTCTTTGGTTGTTTATTTCACAATGATTGAAGCTTCTTTGTTGCATGAATATAGAAAGTCTTCTATATTCATTCCTTTCTGATTCATGTTGACCATGATTCCTTCCTTTCAGAGATTCTGCATACTCCTTCCTTTTGTTTCCTTCGTCATGGAGCTTGAACCTTCCTCAACATGAACATTCTTGTATCCTAGTATGGATTTGTCACTGTATGGATTTTGACTGTTGAGAATTTTTCCTAACACTTGAGAACTTTTCAAGTTCTTGTTGAGCTTGTTGACTTCAACTCTCATTGTCATGATTTCCTTTTCGAGCTTCTCACACTCCTTTTGTGGTATACCTAGGGTTTATCCTTCCATAAGGATTAATATATGGTGTTACCCTACCTCAAGGGTTTTGGATATTTCTTGTATTCATTGTTATGGTGAATGGTTATGGTTTATTCTTGGTTATTTCTGAAGTATATTTGCAGATTTGGTATAGGTTCTTAGCACCTTTTCTTTCTTTATCATCTRGATCTGGATTACTTCTTCCTTTCTTTTTCCTTCAAGTAGGGTTCTCAAGTGGATGTTTTCTTCTTTGAATAATTTGTTTTTCTTCCTTTCTTTATGTAGCTTAGTTAAAGAACTGATTAATTCTACCTCAAGATCCACTTCACCTTCTTCATCATTTTTCTTATTTTCCATAGCCATAAAGAGTACTTTCTCTGAGTCACTATCACTTTCATCATCTTCATCGAATGAAGAAATGTCTTCTCTTGAGTAGATATTTTTCTTTAAGAATTTCCTTTTATCTTTCCTATTTTCCTTTTGATATTTATTTTATTTCTTCTGATCTTCTTCTTCATCACTATCTGACTTCTTAGCATAAGGACACTTATTTTCAAAATGACCAATTTTACCACAATTAAAACATTTTAAGGGAAGCATACCTTTGTACTTGTCGGTTCCTCTCTTCAACTTCCTTACGAATTTGGATATTTATTCATTCTCATATGAATCATCACTACATATGTATTATGCCTTTGACTCGGGCCTTTTCTTCTTCTTTGTCCTTTTGGATGTTTTAAAGGATGCTTCTTTTGTGGATGGATTTTCCTGTATTGTCCTCATTTCATAAGCTATAAATATTTCATGTAGCTCATCCATACTTATCGTTCCCAGGTCTACTCTTTATTCTAGAGCTGAAATATTTGAATAAAATCTCATTGGTAGATACCTTAGTACCTTTTGAAAAATGACTGGTTCTTTCATTTCTTCTCCCAAACCTTTAATAGAATTCACTATTTCATCAACTTGTAGAAAGTAGGATGCAATGTCTTCCTCTTATTTCATCTTTAGTTATTCAAATTGACATTTGTAAGTTTGAATCTTGGCTCCTTTGACTTTGGCATCCCCTTTATAAACATTTTAAAGTTTGTCCCATATCTCTTTTGCAGAATCACAATGCATAACCTTGACATATATTGAATCAACCAAACCATTCAGGATCCCATTTTTGGCCCTCAAATTCTTTTCACTGATTTTCTTACCATCATTATATGTTAGAGTAGCATGCTCTTTGTATTCGTCTACTACCAATTTGCAAACATCAAATCCCTGTGCTTGTACATATGTTTTTATCCTTCTTCTTCAGAATGCATATTTCGATAGGGTTTGAAGTGATCAACCCTAACTATCATTCTATCTTCACTTATGATTTCTCAAAAGGATCCTTAGTTGACCCCATATTCCCAATAAATAAGTTAGACACTGGTCTATTAATGTTTCTATTCAATCTTAAATCAAAAATTCCAATTTTTTTTTCGGTTCTATTTAGAGTAAATATGAAATATTGTAGATTACCCTTGAATTTTCAACCATAAACCCTAGATGTCTAAGTGGATTTTGCATGTGTTTGAGTTGGAAATCATTTACCTTGAAAATGTTATCTTTTGTCCTATATTTCTACATTAAAAAGAGAAAATCAATTCATTGTTAGTGGTTGTTATGTTCCTTTCATTTTCAGATTTGTAAGTTGCATTAAATTATGGATTTGCTTGTTGCTTTATCCCAATAAAACTACAAATTCATATATGTTTTGAGGGTTGTACCTTATTGTTGTTATTTACTTGTTCATGCCATAATTTTCATGCATCTTTAAACAATTTTTATAGCAAAAAAGAGTATAGTTCAGATATGGAATGTGTTATCACTCCAGGAGTCTCTTTAGGTTGTAGATCAAGAGAGCCTGGTAACTTAATTAGAATGCTTAATGATGTATTGTAATTTGGATCAAAGATGAATAACTCACACACTCATTCCTTCACTCAAGGAAATTTGAACATATATAAACAAAATAATGCCTTCAAGAGCCATTGATCAGATGGTTTATATAATTCAGGTGGGTGGGGAATGCTAACTATATCAACAACATTACATATATTGAAAACACATGTAAAAGGTTGAATATAACCAGCAAAAGGCTTGTGATCCTTTGTTTATTAATGCATAGAAAATATGACAATCATCAATCATTAAATAATCAAAGAACTAAACATAAGATTCAAATCACAAATACATAATAGGAAAGAGAGATAGGGATCTAAGCAATATCAATGAAAGAGACTTATCATTCCAGAATATATATCAAGGTTTTTTACAACAAAGAGTACAATAGAGTCTTCAATCTCGAACCCTTTACACTGTAGAAATGATTGGCTTTATAGATTTACAATGTTTAACTAAGATCCTTAAAACAAGGGATCAAATAGCTACAAAAACTATTGTGATCTAATCTATTACAAATTCTTAGGATCTAGATCCTATTATCATGGAGTCAAATCCATATCATAAGCTAGGTTTTCGACAGCTCCACAAGCTTGTTGGAGGATGTAGAAGTCTTTCTTGAGCTATATCCAACACTTGGCCATGAGTCATATACTTAAAGGTTGAGGATAAGGTCAAATTTGACCAAATCTACCACCTACAGGAGTTTGCAACATACTATACTTAAAAAATAAGGCTTGCACTAACAACTGTTGTGTATACTTTTTTGTCTCTTTGAATTTTTTTTTAACATCTTACCAAGGTCTCGTAGGTTGGCTAGAGGTCACAAAAATTAGTGATAACTCTGTTTCTTATTCATATAAAGATGATGTATATTATTGAAGCAATAACATGTTGCAATGAAAAATGAATGAATTGATAACAAAACAATCAAGTGTAACTGTTTTGGGGGAGAATTTTGAAATGACAGTGAGAGGAATAGAAGAAGTGAAGCCATTACTGCCACCAAAATAATCCTTCCAAAGCTAGGTGTAGTAATATTAGCAATGGCATTGAGTATTGTAAGCTTATGGGTCTTCCCCTGTCCTTTCTACAAAATAAAGGTTTGAGCTCAATGTGATAATCCAATCACTTTTCCTTTGCAAGTCTCATCTTTGATTTGAACAATACTTATGCCAATAATGTGAACGTATGTACTCTGAAAATAACCTTGAGCATTCTCCTAATCATCTCTAAATCTTCACCAAGAGAAACATCTCCCACTGATTTTCTGCTTGTAGGATTAACTGCATTTTTTTTCACTGCGAAAGCATTCACTAACTTGTTAACATTCAAGTGAGGTAACATATTGAATACATCCTGAAGATGGTACATAATTTCATAGTTAAGTGGGAGCTTTCCATTAGTAATGAAATCTAGGTATCCATGAATATTTCTTAGCCTAGCCTCCAGAACCTTCAGAGATGTCAAATTTCTACACACCTCTATAAAAATCAAAACTAGAGCCATATGTATAGTGATATGATCTTGTTGCAATGAGAAGGGCAATCCTTTCTTGTTTCCTCGTCATCTTCAGCAAGAAAAAATTATTATATCTGTAACAGGACCAGGGTCTTCAACCATCCATGATGTACTAGGATTTAGAAACTTGGAATTCTTAATAAAACTAAGCCTCATTGCTAAACAAAATATTTATACAAGAATTAGTACTCGATGCAGGAAAGTCCAAATACACCTCAGGTCTTGGTCCTTCATAAAGAAGAATATATGCATTGTTGGGTTTATCATATTCTTGTGGATAATTTTTTGGGGGGAAGTTGTCATACACATCAACAATAGATTTTCTTCCAAATCAATCCTTAATGTTGCACACATATAGGAGAAAATTATAGCAAAAGCAATATTATCATTCAAATTCAAAGCTAAAATGATAATCCAAATCTTTGGAGAAGGCCATGGCCTTTGTTTTTGCTCTAAATCTGTCTCTAGAAGAGAAGTTGTATGGAAGATATGACAAAGTTCTAGATGACCCATCTGTGGATGTGATGTACATTTCTCTGCCTACAAGCTTACATCTTGAATGGGCCCATAAAAAGATAGCTAAATTCCATGTCTCTTATCAAAACATCTTGCTATCGACTGCTGAGATTTGAATGGCAACCTTTCATATTCAACAAGGAACAATAGATTTTAAAATGGCATTCCTCGGAACTATCCAAGTATAAATACGGGCATGAATGTATTGACGAAGTGACTGAGCAACCATGAAATGAACTCTTTCCATCGTTTCCAAAACCATGAGCTGACAAATAACTTGTCTGACAAACCCATTTATGTTGATACCATTTTCTTTCAGACATGGATGATTTTAAGGATGGAAATTTATTTTAAAATTTAGAAACCTTGGCGAATCTTGCTAATCCTTCATATGCTAACTATAAATGATTGGTGATTTTTTGTAAAAATATTCAAATTTCTAAGTATTTTATATAGTTTTTATAAAATTTTGGTGATTTTTAAGGTAAAATAATTTTATCCTATAGAATTTGGGTGAATCATTTTTAAAATAACGAATCTCTTTTTTTGAAAAACCATGGAAAATTAGCCCATGAGCGAAATTTAACCCCTAAAATCATCCCTACTTTTAGAGAACTCATAGAGAGGAGCGCGCTATCATCCTCCCACTACTTACCATACTGTCTCACCATAATTTTCGCTCCTTCCACCTTCATCTCTGCTATCAAATTTACATCTTCTTCATGAAGAGCCTCCAATGGATGATATGTCGATGCATGGAAAATCAATAAGATCCATACACATCAATAGACACAGGGAAACGCCTTGACAACCGACATAAAACACTTGGCACCTGGCATAAGGGTTTTTACTGTGTATTTTTTAAAACAATTTGTGGGACATATCCCACATGTCTCGAGGATTTAGAATTTGTGATGTTTATAAACACCGATGCTCTTTAGATATAATCGATGAGTAATGTGGTATGCCTCTTAGGCTTGGCGCTTGTGCTGAGCTTGTGTTGGTTTGTATGTTGACTTGTGCTCGACATGTGGACTTGGAGTTTGGCATAGTTTAGTATGATATGTGATATGGCTTAGACTTTGGATTAGAACACTTTGAGCACACACCAATTTTTTGAAAAAAAGATATATATATATATATATATGAAATTAGAAATCTAGGCTTAGTAATTCAAAAGCTATTTCTTTTTATTATGCTTTTGAATTAGTAAGCCTAGATTTCTAGTTTCAATATATATATATATATATGAAACTAGAAATCTAGGCTTACTAATTCAAAAGCTATTTGTTTTTATTATGAAGGTTAAAGGTAGATGATAGGGTTTCGAAGTGAAAAATGATGAATAAAACTCATCAAGACTCAATGTGGATTTCATAATTTATGACCTAGGCAAATGACTAAAATTTATTGACAATTTTAGCACAAGTTTAATAAAGGCGCTTTAAAATTTTGATGAAAAATTTGAGCGATAATAGAATGTTTTGGAAATAAATACACTTGATAATCATCTCATAAAACACCCAAAATTGCCTAAAACAACTCTTAACTTAAATTTGGAATTTTCCTTAATTAATAAACTTGATCCTCAACTCCCTTATCATCCTAAGTTGGTTATAATTGGGTAGTAACATAGGTGACCTTAGACTTGACTTGTCTTGTCTTAGGAACCCTAAGTGATACTAGGGAAGCCTCCCTTGTGTTGGTTTTGTCCCGTTAGCACATAGGATGTATAGGGTGTTGGATCATGTTGTCATTGATGTCAATGTTTTGATTGATTGATGTCAAGTGATTGATTGATGTCAAAGAATTGACTGATTTATGATTGATGTAATGCAATATGTATTGTCCTTGATGAGAATTCATAGATGAAGATGGATCAATGGGTTGTCATTGATATGATGGATATGAATCAATAAGTTGTCATTGATACATGATGAAGATGGATCGATGCGGTTTCATTGGTTTATGATGCATTGTTGGAAAAATGTAAAGATGACTCATTATTTTATTATCATGATTGATAAGGTGCAAAAATGGATGAACTCCAAAGTGGTCCCCTTATGGTGAAATCCCTCATGGGAAGACGCTTTGCGGATTGAGTTATCCTAGAAGAATGGTTGGAGGACCCATGCGTGTATGTGGAATAATGAGATGAAGATCAATTAATTTGTTGGTGAAACTATCCTAGATGGATAATGCTTTTCATGCCATTTCCGGTGGTATGTGGAATTTCACATAACTCCTCACGGTTTGAGAGTTATGGCCTTACGAAGTTGGAGGACCCTCACATGTTGGCTTGAAGCCCCAAGAGGTCAAAGAAGTCAAAGTGCCTTAAAAGAAGAAATCATTATTTAAATGATAAAGTAAAGTGAAAAAATCAAGGTGCATTATTTAAATGATAAAGTAAAGTGACAAAGTCAAGGTGGATTATTTAAATAATAAAGAGAAGTGACAAAATCAAGAAATGATAAAGTAAGGAGACAAAATAAAGAAGGAATATTTAAATGATAAAATATTGGAGAACTTTCGATTTATGGAAAGTGGTTAACCCTAAAATAAGGAAAATAGGTTAAGTGACCTAGAAATAGGTTAAGTGACCGAGAGGATGAAAGTATAGATAAGATAGAAATGGTCTCTTGCAGATCATCCTTTGTGTGGATCAAATGGAGAGTTTCTTTTGAGAATATCTTTTGTAGTATTTATGGAGAGCTTCTTGTGAGATCATTTTTGGTGTGGATCTATTGAGAATGATTGAAGATCTATTCTGAGAGAGAGGAGATCGGGAGGATCTCATGGACGCATTGAAGTTTCGACAAGTTTGAGATCGTGACGGTGAAATTCTCGGAATTACAGAAAAACCCTATTTTATGGTGCGTACGCGGGCTATCTGTGTATAGGGTGCATATACACAAGTTGTGTGTGTACAAGGTGCATACAATACGCGGGATGTCAGTGTACAGGGAGCATATAGTGGATAAAATCATAGAGATTTTTGGTTGAGCTGATGATAAGTTGTTGAAGACTGAAGCAAGTTCCAGATCTGCATTCTATGGGCTCAAATCTATCACTGAGACACTGGTATGATTACATTATTGTCTTGATGGATAGTATTGCTTTTTGTGTTGCAAATTCCTAGTGCATTCTTGGTATGGTTACTATGATGTGGTTTATGTTGGTTGATGGAGTGAGAAACACTCTAATGATTCAGTACTGATATGATGGCAATAGTATGTTGATTCCTTAGCATTCATATTGATTGGTTGTGGAGCATGAGTAAGCTATTGGAGAGCTTGGATGTGTTGTGACTGGCTGGTTGTCAGTTTGGATAGTGAGAAACATAATAGAATGGTAAATTGGTTGCAGAGGATCTGAGTTGATCTTAAAGGAAAAACCCTAATAACTCAGAAGGTATACACATGTTGTAGTACTATTTTGGAGCATATACGTAGGTTGTAGTACTGCTTGGGCACGTATACACATGGGATGTACTACTGGTAGGGCACGTACATACACATGTCTCACTACTAACAGGTCGCGTACCTATTTTCGATTGATATCTATTGAGGATTGTTGCCTCATCTCAATTTGTGTTGAGTGTGTAAGCTGAGTCTTGCATGATAGAGTTGGTGCTCTTGTAGAGTTGTACTCTATTCAGTTGTTGTTGAAAAACCCAAGGATTGTAGTCCTTAATAAAAATAAAATTGTACCTACATCTTGTGTTATTTGTGTTCCTTGTGGTGATGACTTGTTGATGATATATTTTTGATATATGTTGTTGATATGTGTTCACATCTAACTGGTCATAAATGATATCAATGAGTAATGAGTAAAATGTTGAATGCTAACTAATGTGTTTTGTGTAAGAGGGAAGTTTTGGGAAAAAGAGCCCCACACTCATTCACCCCCCCTCTAAGTGTGGTAGGTGTGTCCAACATAGGGGTCAATGTTTTTTTAAGATTCTAGGTTTGAGTCATAGGGTCATTTGATTTTAGGTTTTTTGAGTCATCTCTTATATCAATAAATCATGTTTTGATTGTCTCATGCATTAAGAAAACTGATCATAATCCATGTGAGAGTCTCAGTGTCGTGATAATAGTCATCATCATTAGAAAAAAGGGGAAAGTGTTGTCACACCTTTGGTTTAAAGGTCATCATTATTAAGTGTTGTGTCCCAAAAATGTGTACAAATGGTTTTCATGTCATATCTAACCGTTTGGGGGTCAAGTCATATGTCAAGTCAACTTGTTGCAAACTCTCTTGAAAGTCCACATCGAATCAAGAAAAGTACATCATGCACTAATCACATATCATCATGTTTTGGAAACGTGGAAATTGGTATATTATTGTTTTTAATTCCATCTATTCATCAATTATCTTCAAGTCAATTTCAGAAGCACGTTTATCATTTTGAACAAAGTGCACTACAAACTGGTTTAAATTGTGGCACTACGAATTTCCTATAGCATTTGAAGGAATATTAAAGGATTCCAAGAACTATTAGTGTAGTTTATGCGACAAAATCTAAGATTCATATATACTAGGTACCCTGCTATTATGTTCAATTTCACTTCTTGAAGGTTGATTATAATGAGACCCTAATTGTTGCAATTTTTTTGCATGCTGCAAACATTTCCATAGCATTTGTGATGCAAACTTATTTCACTTAGTCAGTTTCTACAGTCCTTGTATCTTAATCATATTCATACCCAAATTTCTTGTTTTTATACCAAAAAGATCAGTTGCATCTGTTTCTAATAGTCATGACCCTATTTGCTACAAATTCTGGTTAGTTCTATGAACTGTATTCATTGTACACGCTGCAAATTAAACATGCTTCGAACCCTCTATTTTACAATTTGGTAAAACCCTCACTAACTGTCTTTTCACTCAGGTTTGAATTATCATATCTTTCGAAATATTTATCCTTTCAGAACTATCACTTTGCAAACCTCTTTGACTAAAACCTAGATTAAATGCTTTCACTGTAAACTTCATTGTGCACTACAAACCAAGAGATCACACTACAAATTATTTGTTTTACACATATTTCCCTAAACTTTTTCCTGATTGAAGTCTCATCTAGTTTAGAGTTGTTATCATCTCCTCTAATCTCATAGTTGCAGTATTGTTATTTCCGCCATTTTTATTGTCCATGAATACTTTATTCAACAAACCCTAAACCATGCAAAATCAAATCATAAACCCTAAATTTAGTTGTTTACATCATACACATTATAACAAATTTTATCAGAAGGGAAAGGGGTTTTATATCAGCTATCATGGACAGTCATCAAGGTAAAAAGTTTCACAAAGGAGGATAAATTATCAGGGTTGAACCCCCTGACCTACAACTTATAAATTCTGAACCATTTTTCAGAGAGTGGGTTGCCTGTTTTTTTATGAGAAAATGAAAAGAGGACATCTCGAGGTTTCTAATCAGTTTGCACTAAATTTCAATGTGACAAAGACTAAAGTGGGTGCATTGGAGTTTGAGGTTTCAGAGCAGTCTATTTCTACAACCATAGAGATACATGTTCATGGTGAAAAATGGTTTAAATCCATGTCCTTGAATTCTACATTTTCGAAGGAGTTCTTAAAACCTAAATATCAAGGAGATAACCTCTCCAAGGGAGTGCCAAGAAATCATCTGTTGGAGTATTTTGAAAAATTTATCAAAATTATTCAGAGGTATTTCACTTGTGAAGGAAGGTTCAATATGGTCTATCAATACCATATTAGAGTGTTACTTCATTTTACTAGGAAAGAGTCCATGAACCTACCATCCTATCTTTTCAGAATCATTGTGACGATGTCACATAGAGTCCAAGCTAAATCTAAGAAGGTGGATACTAGTGTTTTTCATTCTGGTCTGATCAAAATGCTAGTATTGGAAGAGTTTAAGAATACCAATATTGATTGGGATGTTTTCCTAGCTACATCAGGCTTTCATCTAGATGTTTCTCATACACCACAGTCAAAGAGACATACACCTACTCATGCTAAGAATATTATGCAATCAGAGTCAAGTAAAAAGAGGAAGATGGCCAAAAGGGATAAGTCCATTCATTCTACTAATAATATAGTTGAAGGTCCTTCACAACCTCCTTATGAAGACACTTCTCCCATGGAAGAGCCTACACCTATGGGAAAATCCTCTAGTATAAAAAAGAGTTTGAAGGGAAAGAAGATTTTATTTTCTTCACCTATTGATGTAGAAATTCTCAAGCCTAGAATAACTATCACTAGATCAAAAACAAAGAAACATGCCTCTGTAGAAGAAGGTACATCCAGGGAATCATCTCAGCCAACAAACAAAACTAAGCCTCTAAAAAAGCAAATAGAAATCATTGAGATCAAGTCTCCTTCTGATGAGAAGGATCCCACTTTTAAAAGGATTAGGAAGTAGTTGAAAGAGGCAAAGTCTAAAAATGAACAATTGAAGAAAGAAAATATGCATGCCAAGATATAGCTTAAGAAAGTTATAGATATGGGTGAAGAAACTATTAAAAAGGAAAAACATTGGGTTAAAATATCCATATCTCTGCGTAGACAGATGAAGAATGTGTACAAGGTGAATAGAACCCATCAATCTAAAAACAGGATGTTGAAGGAGGAAGTAAAATAGTTGAGGGAACAAAATGAAAAAAACAAACTTGGACATGTTGGCATGAGTGGCCACTAGGAGAAGGAGATGAGGCATCATTTTTGCATCAACATAAACATTTTTCCATAACATATTTTGTTTTGCAGGATTATAAACCTCGGGAATGATTTCATATTAGGCCGCTATCATCATATTCCTATGACTTTTTACAAAGTTACTTTATGATTAAGAAGGATGTAGTAGGTTATAAATAATATTTGAAGGTTTTTTCACAATTTTGACATCAAATGACAAGTTTTGAGGTCAAAGTCACACCTACAGGAAAGTGCACAACGCATGCTATTGAAGGCATTGTGAACTATTTATTTTGGAACAGTTTGCAGTGCAGGCTCTGCAAACTTGACAGTTACATGGATTTTGAGCTGTTGAAGGCTGCCAATTGTCAAATAAGGTTCAGATAGCTCCCCAAGAATAAATTGGACATCAAAGAACACATGCCCTGAGGATTTAGTTTAAGTTAAGTTGCATGCAATGAGTTGGCTGCAGTTACGTTCAATTCTCCCAACAACATCCTGGAATATAACATCTTGTTAGATTTTGGTTGATTACTCATTGTCACACCTTTCTAAGGTGTGGGATCCTATGTAGGAGCTAGGTGGTGATTTCTAAGAGGATTTTTGAATGTATTTTTCTATTAAAAGTGTAATGTAACTCGATTAGAGGGTTTGAATAGTGGTAGAGTGATACTCATATCTTTATTTTCAACTGTAACAAAGTTTCCATACTGTATGTATTAGACTTTAAGAATCTTGAATAATTAATGATCATTTTCTTCTTCTACTATCACATATTTGTTTCAATCTCATTTTGATGCTAGCTATTGAGGAAGGGTTCACCCTAGTGCTTGTTCCTTAATGAAGTGAATGATTTATTGTTTGTTACTGGTGAAAGTGTTATCAAAGTGCTCTCTTGTTGATTAGGAGGTTCCTATTTGATGAGATTTTTGCTATATGTGTTTCAGAACTTCCTTATGTAACCTGATGCAAGTGTTTCATATTTTCTACTAAGTCTTCCATCTTTCCATTTGATATTCTAAATTTTGGTATGAGACTATTCAAGCCTTTCTTGTTGGTGTATATTTTATGGAGGTTTTGTGTTGATATTTTAAATTGATTTTCTCACCCATTCGATACACATTGAAATATATTATTATCTTTAACAAACCTACAAGTTTATCATGGGTATTAGGCTCACACCTACAATAGTATAAGTGAGGCTTCTAGTTCTAACATGCCCCACACTATAAACAAGAATTAGTTATCTAGGTGACATTGGCATCACTTTCGTGTTAGACTCAACCTTAGTACCTTGTGAAGGCTTTGAACTAGGGGTGCATTTTTCCGTGTTAACAGGAACAAAACATTAATGACATGGATGAACATAAGGATAACAACTCACACACAAATCCACATTGTCATTCAAAACTAAAAATATTCATAAATCAAAGTAGTGAAAGAAAGGTTCTTCCCTATTTTTTTCTTCTTATTTCCATATCCTCCTGTGACTATCTATTTTTACCCTACACCAATTTTCAAAAAACAAATTGTAAGAAAGTGATCCAACATATCATTACATGAATACATGCAAATAAAAACTACTTAATATAGAAAAGAAAACCACTTGCAAAATGAAACTATCAGGAACCTTGTATCCTTCTCCCTTTTACAATCAAATATCCATTTAGCAATGATTTCTTCCTTGAATATTTTATCACTTCCCTGGAAATGATGCCAAAATGTGGTGACTCAAATAATTGCAACAATAAATGGGTTGTTGAATTATTAACTCGCACTTAAATAATAATCTAAAGAGTGTAATATTATGAAGTGTTATGCACAGGAAATTCAACCTTTAAGACTTGAAGTGTTGTTGAATGAATTATGTATTGTGTGTCATGTCTTAACACCTAATTGTTGTTTCTTATGCAAGGATTAAATGTGTGGGAATTATATAGCATGATTTTCCTTGGGAAAATATTTCCCATTTGGTACTTTGACTCACTACTTTAGAATCCCTTTTACCTTCTAAGAATTGAAATATAATTGTTGGAAATTAAATCTAACATGATAAAAATAACTAAGAATATTCAATGAAATGGTGAAAGAAAGATACAACCCTTAAAAAATGAATAACAAGCAATATAATATATAGGTAGAGGGAATTCAACAATTGATTGTTTTCTTCAGAGGAGGCCATTACTTTGAAGCAATAAAGATGTTGAATCCCTCAAAATGAAAGCCTATTTACAACAGTAAATGGAAATAATAAATCAAATCTTACATTAGTTGAAGAATTTGAAATTACAACATCAAAATGAAGAAAAATCGATCCCCACTCTTGTTCGTTTGATTGATAACCTATCCTAGGATACAATAATTTATTTAATCACAAATATGAGGATACATATCTCTTGGAACATACCTCAAGAAATGTGTGGCTCTCTCCAAGAAAATTTCTATAAATTAGCACTTTGTTTCTTGTCATTATGAATCATCTGAGAAGTGGCCAATTGATTTAGGTTCTATAATTGATTGATGTTGCATGGATACCTTGGGATATATCTTGGCATGATTAGTGTTCCATGTGGTGAGAGGCATTTTTTCAATTCATGTGATCTACAAGATTTCAAAACAATGAAATATTTCATAGCACAAAAATCTAGTTGTGAATTCTACAACACACTTTTTGACATAATAAGTTTTTTGAAACATCAACCCATTCTAGTTGTCAATTATTTATCACATCCATCATTCACAAAGAGGTGAGGCATCATAAAATATAGAATTTAGCAGCATAACATTATGTATGACATAACGTCTGACAATAGACTATTGAACCTTATTCATTGGTAGAATAAAATTTGTTAATAGCGTATTATTCTGCAACATATGGAAATAATCCATTTGGACAAAATTACTCATAAACCCAAATATGTTTTCAATATTATCAAACAATTATTCCAAACACATCAATTCACAAGAAAATACTAGATAAATGGCTAATGATTGATAATTATGGAAATAATTTAGGTATGGAAATTAATATTTAAATGGCTTATTGAAGGAAAAATAGTCAAGAAGAGATGAGCACAAATAGGAAATTCAAGGGCTCATAATGGAGCATGAGGTCCAAGTTGTGTCTAACATATTCCAAGGTGGTTCTGTCCAAAATTCTCATCACAAAAAGATTAAAGCTACTCCGGTATAGACAAAGGGTTGTCTATGTAGATTACAAGGGAGAGTAATAATATTTGCACTGACTTGGTGGTTGCGAAAGCTAATATAAGTGGAAGACATGTATGATGTGTGTAAACGCCAGCCAACAATGTTAATGGATGGAATCCCAAGGCTAGCAAGGTAGCCTACAAATACTTTATCAATCCGACAGAAAAAATCAAGGTAATTAATGGAGGACAATGCTAGTCATTTACAAAGAATATCATAACCACTTCACAAATGGAAATGACATGTCATTGTTGTCATGCATCATAACACCACCCGACGACTTAAAAAAATCATTCTTTTGTTTTTTAAATCTTTTTTGTCCAACAAAATTCATCAAAAGAAAATAAAAATAGCATTTTCAATAAATTCAACCAATGAAAAATCAATAACTCAAAATTCAAAAAACACAAATAACATTTTTGTTCAAAAAATAGTTCATGTAATCAAACATTCTTCATAAACTTTAGTAAACATTGAATTTTTTATAACAACAACGACCATTTCATTAAATTTGGACTAATTCCAGTCTAAGCCCCTTCAAAGATATGTTGAAATCGATGTTTCCAAAGTTTGTAATTCGCGCTTTCAAAAAATAATATTGACTTTGAGAATCCTATTTTTCACTTCATAAACAATGATATTCACACTTTCATACACAAAATTCACAGTTTTTAATGTTTAAATTCTTTTTGTTAGTCCAAATTTAACGCAATGGCTATTCACCTATTATAAAGTCAAAAGGCGTTGACCTCTAAACAAACCATATAGTCCTTGCCAATGAAAAATCAAGATTTCAAATTTTGAAAAATATAAATAATACCTTTATTTTAGAAAATCAATTAATCAAATATTATTCACAAACTTTAGTAAACATTCAAAGTGTTTATAACAACAACGACCATTTCATTAAATTTGGACTAACTCTAGTCTAATCCTCCTTCAGAGATAGGTTGACATCAGTGTTTCTAAAGTCTGTAATTCACACTTTCAAAAAACGATATTCACTTTCAACATCTAATTTCTCACTTTATAAATGCTAACATCCACACTTTCAGACACAAAATTCACAGTTTTTAAAGTCTAAATTCTTTATTTTAATCTAAATGTGATGCAATAGTTATTCACCTATTATAAATTCAAAAGGCTTTGACCACTAAGAAAATGATATAGTCCCTTTCAATGAAAAGTCAATATTTAAAATTTTGAAAAATATAAATAATATTTTTTTGAGTTATTATGAAGTTAGAAGATAATACTTAATGTTTCTCTACCCAATGGCACTTGAATTTTTGACGTGACTCATTATTTATGTCACATTGGGATTCATGTACTTGTTGTTGGATTACTGAGAGGAGGTGTGAATCAGTAATAGAGAAATTTAATCCTTTTTAACCATAAAATGAAAGTGTTATGTCAATGTAGCATTATCATCCAATAGTTTCAGAGTAAATAAACAATGAACAAATGAGCAATCATACACATACACAATACACCAGTGTTTTTACGTGGAAACCCAAAGTGAGAGAAAACCACCAAATGTTTTTTATTATATGTCTTTAAGAATTACATTCATTGGAAGCACCAACTTCCTTTGTTTTCCAGCTACAACTGGAAGCGGGCTCCAACCCCCTAGTTTCTCAGGCTACAACCTGAGGGAAGCTCCAACTCTCCAATTCTTTGGCTACAACCCCCTATGTTCTCTGACTACAACCAGAAGGTGGCTACAACCACTTGTTCTTTCCCTGCCCAACCGCCCTAACGTAGAAGTAGAATGATGGAACCACTGTCACACTATCACTGTGAGATATACTATTGTAAACCTGTACTAAACAACCTGTAACAACCTGTACCAAACAACCTGTAATCAATCTGTACCATAAACAAGTGCATCAACCATGCACCAACCTTTACCTCAACTTGTACCATCAACGAGTGCATCAACCATGCACGAAATATGTACCAATAATGCATCAAATACGCATAAACTATGACTCATCAAGATGTACCAACATCATCAAGTATACACCTTGTGTATGTGCCAAATCATCAACTACTTGTCTCAACCATGTACCCAACATGTACCTCAACCAAAAGCACTCATCAATTTCATCATCCAAATCTGATTTGTAATTCTGTGATAGATCTAGTGTATATGATCACATACCTGCAAACCTTCCTTAAATTTAACAAAAAGAGACTAGAATTTTCATCAAACTTTACTTTAGTCTCGCATGACTAATTTTGGATTAGTCAACAACCCTAACTTGAAATAATAATAACTATGTACCTGTAATGAATAAAGATCTAAAAATAGTACAAAATGTTCTCCAGTGTCTTTTATGGAATTCCTGTAGGTTTCACTGCTTGGAACCTCTCATAAAAGGAGTTATAGAAAAAATGGCATACCTTGTTGAATTCTGGATTATTCTAGAGAGCAAGCTTGTAGAGGGTGCCCCGTATGGAATACTTGTTCTATGGATATGAAAATGGTACAAATAATACTACAAACTGTACTATAACCAATACATTTTGTCTTACGAAATTTGGATCTGTTATGAAGAAGTTATGACATTTTTACCCAAAACACTTGTTTTAGACTAGTTTTAGGACTAACCACAAACCCTATTTTCCACAAAGTGTAACTCCAAAACTAAAATGACCCACAAGATGAAATTTGTATCATATCTACTTGGATATGTTTCCTCAACGACCTCCATATTTCGCGGTCTGAATCATTCTAGAAAAAACGTTATTCCAAAAATGGTGAGATGACCCATAAATATCATACCTTAGAAAGCATCATCAAAAGAATTTATCCTCCCTTGAATTTCAGCCTTCTTTACTTCACCTTCCCTATGAAATTATCCTTACATATCATTTGGTTAACTCAGTCACTTATAGATATTCAATATTCTCAAGTGTAATTAAAATGAGAGACCCTTGCCTCTTCTTTATACTTTTATGTAACTTCCTCAAGGGGTTACCTTCTAACCATCTTAAACCACTTTCTTTATTTTAGGGCTAACCCACTTCTAACCACTTGTCCATTTATTAATTTCCCCATTAACTTTATTATTTAAATAATTTCTTTTGTATCCACTTTGACTTATAGTACACTCATCACTTCACTTTATTATTTAAATATTTCTTCTTTGCAACCACTTTGACTACTTTGACCTTTTGGGGATTCTAGATGACTCATGAGGGTTCTCCAACTTCACATGGTCATAAATCTCTAACCGTGAGGAGTTATGTGACGTTCCACATACCACATGTACTATCCATATAGAATAGTCTTACCTGCAAATATATCAAAACTCATACCATTATCCATCAAACAAACTTAGGTCCATTACCCAAACTTTTGTGCTACCAGAATTTATTCAAGGGTTGACATCAATGAAAACCAACCCAAATAATCAACAATCTCCCCCTTTGGCATTGATGGAATCACTCTGATGCAATACTAAATTCATATTACTCATTCTCCCCCTGTGATCATCTCTCCCTCTAGAACCATGCCTATGTGCTCTTTCTCCAAGCATTTCTATCCTACATCTGATAAATCTCTCCCCCCTTTGTCATCAATGGAAAAGGTATCTTCCCATCCAGGGCTGCTCCCCCTGATTGAACTCTTCCTGAAACTGATCTCCCAACCTGAAATGTCCTCTTTATGGTGTTTCCCTGCATAAATCTAAGACATATAAGATAAGAATTCAAAAGCATTCATTTTGGAGTATAAATTACTCCAAGTCTCTGGCGAAGATACTAAAAGGATTCCCTTGGAAGCAATTTTGTAAAGATGCCTGGCGCTTGTTCTTTCGTGCCCACATATTCAACTCTGATGTTCTTCTATGCAACCTATTCCCATAGAAAGTGATACTTTATTGGAATGTGATTCATCTTGGAGTGCATCAATGGGTTCTTTGAGATATTGATGACGATTGTATTATCACAATAGATTGGAATGGGCTCATCATACTCAACCTGTATATATGTCAAAGTTTGTTTCATCCATAGAACCTGAGTACAACATCCTGCTACTACAATATACTTTACTTCGACTGTAGATAAAGATACTAATGATTGTTTCTTGCTTAGCCAAGATACTAAACACTCACCCAAGTAGAACACTACTCCACTGGTGCTTCGTCGGTCATCAATGCAACCTGCCCAATTTGCATCTGTGTAGGCAATAAGTGATAGATCCTTTCCTTTTGGATACCATAATCCAAACTCTTATGTTCCTTGGAGATATCTGAAAATCCTCTCCACTGCTAATACATGTGATTCCTTTGGTGCTTCTTGAAATTGTGCCACCTATCCAACTGCTTGAATTACATCTAGCCTGAATTTTGTCACATATAGTAAGCTACCAATCATTGACCTATATTTCCTTTGGTATGTAGACTTTGGATCATCATATTTTATCAACTTGCAATTGGTTTTCATAGGAGTGGTAACTGGTTTGCAGTCTTCCATTCCGAACCTTTTTAGCATTTCTCTAATACACTTAGTTTGAGAAATAAAAATTCCTTGGTTGCTTTGACATATATGAAGACCCATAAAGAAGGATAGTTCTCTGAGTAATGACATTTCAAATTCATTTTTGCATATCATTTGCAAATTTATGGCTTAACCTGTCATCACTACTTCCAAAAATAATATCATCAACATAAACTTCAATTAATAAAATAGTGTCTTGAGTTACCTTTATGTAGAGGTTATTATCTGCACCTCCTTTTCTAAACCCTGCCTGTTGTATATATTTATCCAGTCTAGAGTACCATGCTCTAGGAGTCTGTTTTAGACCATATAAGGACTTCTTCAATTTACACACATAAGTTGTGTTCTCTGACAACTGAAATCCTTCTAGTTGTTCAATGTAGATTTCTTCTTCAAGTTCCCCATTTAGAAAAGTTGATTTCACGTCCATATGATACACTTTAATATTCTTGGAGCATGCATAAACTAAAAGAAATCATATTTTTTCCATTTTGGCAACTGGGGAAAATGTCTCTTCAAATTCGTTTCCTTCAAATTGTGCATATCCTTTACATACCAATCTAGCTTTGTTCCTTGTAACCTTTCCATCTTCATTCAATTTATTTCCGAAAACCCACTTTGTGCCAATCACCTTCTTATTCTTTGGTCTTGGAACCAATTCCCAAGTTTCATTATTCTCTATTTGATCCAATTCTTCATCTATGTCCTTATTCCAGAATTCATCCTTGCTAGCCTCTTCAAAACTGCTTGGTTCAATCGTAGATAAGAGTGCTAGGTGTGTTTGTTCTGGTGAATAGATTCTTCTTCTAGTCTCAACTCCTGCATCTTTGTTTCCAATAATCTGATTTGAAGGATGAGTCTTATGTACTCGTTTTCTAGGTGTCTTTGGAGGCCCTTGCTGAATGTGCTCTTCTACTTCTGTATGATCCTCTTCATCTTCCCCTTCTACTTCTTCTTCGTAAAGTTGTTCCATTGATTCATTTTCTTCTTCCTTTAATTATCGTCCACCTGTTTCATCAATTGTTACATTGATGCTTTCCAAAACTTTATTCAACCTCATATTGTAACACTTGCATGCTTTCCTTGTACTTGAGTAACCAACAAGTACTCCTTTGTCCACATGAGAGTCCAACTTTCCCATTCTTCCATCTTCTCTTCTGATGTAGCATTTTCTTCCAAATACTCTAAAGTGATTCACATTTGTTGGTATTCATTTCCATAGCTCATAGGGAGTTTTGTCATTGTTGTTTCTAAGCATTACTCTATTTTGAATGTGAATTGTTGTATGCACTGCATGTGTCCAAAAAATGTTTGTCAATTTTGAATCCATTAGCATTGTTCGATCCATTTCATGTACTGTCCTGTTCTTTCTTTCAACAACTCCATTCTGTTGAGGTGTCCTAGCAACGAAGAATTTCATTTTTATTCCATGCCTACTGTAGTAGTCCATAAATTCCTTTGAAGTGAACTCTCCTCCATTATTAGATCTCAAACATTTTATTTTTTAATCCATTTCATTTTCAACCATTTCCTTGTAGACCTTGAAGTTTTCAAAAGCCTCTGACTTATTCTTGAGAAAGAAAACTGCAGTCATTATTGTATAATAATCAACTAATAACATAAAGTATTTCTCATTTTTTAAACCCTTTTTTGTAGTTGGTCCAACTAGATCAGTATGCACAATTTCCAGTGGTCTTGTCATTGTTTGCTTTCCTTGTTGACAATGCTTGCATAAAGTGTTGATTAGTTTCGTGATCTGGGGCATTTCTCTATCTGCTTCCTTTTTGCTGACTTTGACAAGGTTATCAAAGTGTATGTGACCCATTATTTTGTGCCATAGCCAACTTTCATCTTCCTTTCCTATAAAACACTTTTCATTTCCAATTTCACTTAATACATATATGTTGCTTGAGTTCTTGCATTTGTTGCACTCGATTTCCCTGAGCCTTCTTTTCTTATCTTGCACTTTTGTGAATTGAAAGTAATTTTATGACCTTGGTCACACATTTGACTTACACTTATAATATTATGGTTCATATATTCTACTAGTAGAACATTTTCTGCCTTGGTATTCTTGTTTCCAATTTTGACCGTGCATTTTCCAATGATTTTAGATGAATCATCATTTCCAAAGGAGACTGGTCCATCTCTTTCCTTTATTAATGTAAGAAACATGTCTTTATCACATGTCATGTGTTTTGAACAGACACTGTCAACAATAATAATAACATACCAACCACGTTTCTTCATCTTATCTTGTAGAGCGAGTGTACATTCCCCATTGCTATATTGATTCTACTTTCTTATCTATGTTTTCTTATGATGTTCTTGTATGTGACTGTTGTAGTTTTGTTGCGGTTCTCTAGGAGGGACTGTCATTCTACAATTTTTTGCCATGTGTCCAAAGTTTTTGCACTTTTTGCATTCCACTTCAGTGCTCAATGATTCAAACTTCTTGTAGTTTCTTCTCTGTGTTTCAATAGGCCTTCCTGGATAACCATTTTTTGTATGAATTTCAAATTTGTTTATGTTCCTCCTATTAGCTCTGCAATTTATAGCTTTATGTACAAAATTAATATATGCATAACATAAACAAAAAAAGATAGTTTGATACATGGGAGTTGAATATCTTCTTAAAGGAGCTACTTTTATGAATCCTTCCTCTTCTTGAGGCCTATTTTTTTTTGTCGGTCATTGATTCTAAAATCTGAATCTTCTCAGTGGAGGAGTGTCCATGTAAGCTTCCTTATAGGTATTCCTATCCTCATTGATTGTTTCTGCATATATTTTTGGATATATTTCTCGTTATGTTGTTTTGGAGCTTGATCCATTTTCTGTCTGATTGTATCCAAGTCTGGACTTGTCATGATGAGGATTTTGAATATTGATAATGTCATCAAAAACTTTTGAGTTGTTTTGCATATTTTTATTTTGAATATCCTTTCTCAATGTGACAATCTTTGCTTCCAAATTTCCAATGACCATGTCTCTTTTTTCTAGTTGTTCTTTGAGTGCTTCTTCAATTGTTTTATCTTCTTCTATTTGAACCTTCAATTTCATGATCATGTGTTCTAGTTCCTGATTGTCTTGTTTCTTGTCTATTTCTGCTTGTAGCTTCTTGTTTTTATTATTTTCTCTTCTTATAACTTCTATGGCACTCAACAACTCTTCCCGATAGTCAACTTCTGCCTCTTCATATTCTTCTTAAGTGTTTTATTTATCAAATTCTTCTACTACCATGAATAGAACTCTTTATGTCTCACTATCACTCACTTCATCTTCATCTGATGAGGATATGTCTTCTTTGGTGCATAATCTTTTCTTGAAATCTTTCTTTTTGGTTCTTTTTCCTTTACATGTTTGTTTTTTATTTGAGTAATCTTCATCATTCCTCTTGTTTTTATTATGGGGACATTTGTTAGCAAAATTACCACTACCATCACAATTAAAACAAATCAATGGAAGCTTACCTTTATATTTGTCATGGTTCCCTTGTTCAATATTCTGACAATGTTGACCACTTCTTCTTCATCTTTTGAGAAGTCATTTTTGTTGCTATGTTCCTTTTTCTTTCCCTTTTTCTTTGACCTTTTGGATGCTTTGAAATCTGCTTCTTTTATATATGGATTTTCATGTTTAGTTCTCATTTCATATGCTGTGAAGATTCCATGTAGTTCGTACATGCTTATTGAGTCTAGATATTCTCTTTCTTATAGGGCTGATATCTTAGGATCAAATCTCATAGGAAGAGATATCAGTACCTTTTGAACAATTACATATTATTCAATTTCTTCTCCCAATCCTATGATTGCATTCAATGTTTCATCAACTCGTAAGAAGTAAGATGCAATATTCTCATCTTCCTTCATCTTTAGTTGTTCGAATTGACCTCTGTAAGTTTGAATTTTTGTTGCTTTGACTTTTGAATCTCCTTAAATATTTTTAAGTTTTTCCCAAATATCTTTAGCGGATTTACAATGTACAAGTTTGGTATATACTGATTCACCAAGACCATTTAGAAGTGAATTTGTGGATTTGGAATTATTTTTACTGAGTTTCATTGCTTTTTCACTTGTTGGTGGAACTGTTGGTTCTTTGTATCCATATACTATTGATTTCCAAATTTCAAATCCCTGTGCCTGTATATATATTTTCATCCTTCTACTCCATAATGCATACTTTTGTCCATCATACTTTTTTCCATGATCTACCTTTCAGTGGCTAAACTGATTTTTGAAGGAACCTACTTTGATACCAATTGTTGGATTACTGAGAGCGGGGGTGAATCAATAATAGAACAATTTAATCATTTTTAACCATAAAATGCAAGTGTTATATCAATGTAGCATTATCATCCAATAGTTTCAAAGTAAATAAACAATGAACAAATGAGCAATCATACACATACATAGTACACTAGTGTTTTTATGTGGAAACCCAAAGAGGGATAAAACCACGTAATGATTTTTATTATATGTATTTAATAATTACATTCATTGGAAGCACCAACTTCCTTTGTTTTCCATCTGCAACTGGAAGGAGGCTCCAACCCCCTAGTTTCTCAGGATACAACCTAAGGGAAGCTCCAACTTGTAGCACCTTGTTTCCCTCAGTCTGTAAAAATAACTATATTGGCCAAGAACTATGGAAAACTCAAAGATGTGAATGTTTGATTTGACAGACCTTTGTATAAAAGGTCGATGAATGTAAATTATGTTATGAATATGTGTTTCATGATTGTTGGGAGTGGGATGTGCTAAAAGAGACCATAATGGCTAATGAGAGGTGGTGGAAGGGACCAGGAATGGCTGCATTAACTTCAACCAAACCAATACCGTACTGGTTTTTACTTGCTCAAAAACCAAAGCAACTCTCTGACCCTGGAATGAATTACCCGCTAGGATGGTAGGTGGGGAGGCTCCTCAAGAGTTAATGAGGGGATGGGGGGGCCGAACCACCCATCCATAGAAGCTCTCAGACCTGACCACGGATGGGGTAATTTGCGCCACACGCAATCTAGCAAAAAAAGGCAAGAAAGGAAGTGTGGAAGGGGGGGGACAAAAAGAGAAAACACGCGCGACAGGGATCGCAGAAGAAAAATCGAAGGAACTTTGGAAATATGGGGAGTTCTGAACAGAGGAGAAGGGGAGTAACCTTCATCCTTGACTTTCGTTAAGATGGAAGTAGGAGACTAAATCTCAAAGCATCATGGTCTAGCTTGGGGGTGGCTAGTGGAAAATCCGTTTGGAATCACTGAGCCTATGGTTGGGTGGAAACGAGCACCCCTCTCAGTAGTCACATCACGTTCAGAGTTTCTGATAAGTTTTATGTCTTTTATTTTGAATTGAATATCACAATCGCATGCTCATGTTTATACGCTCATAAATAGTTTCTGTATAGAAGTGTCTGCCCTGTGTTTTGATTGAAAATAATGGATGCATGCTTATACTGATATGACCATAAATTGGTTTATTTATAGAATGAATAAGTTCAGAATACGATTTTGTTCCCTTGAGAATTGTCCCATCTACTTGAATCATGCTATGCCCTGGTTTAATTTTCCCAGACACCTTTTCTGGGAAGTTTCCTCGCATTCCAGAGTTGGAGTGAGCTCCTTGAAAAGATTACCATTATAGTAAATGCACGAGTTTACTTTACCCCTATCACAGAGTTCATAGCCCGACGAATTAGGAAGGATTTTCAGTTAGGTCACCAAGCCTAGGAATAATTACCCAAGAACCCTCTAAAGAATCATGTGATCTAAGTCCGGAAACCTTGTACAAGAAAGAATATTTCTCTTAGGTTTCGAAGTCATGGTAGTTCGAAGCCCCGAGAGATTGAAACTCGTGATTCAAGCTTAGAAAGGACAGCGAGTCCAGTTATCGAAAGAGAATACCCTAAGTTGGTTTAATGTAAATAGACTTCGGCGTTTCGACACCCAAGAAGCCCAAGGGAAAGATCCGTCATCTTCGCACATCGTGAAATCCTGGTATACGAAACCCTGAATTGACTTAGCGTAAACAGGATTCGGTGTTTTGGCACCTGCGAAACCCAAGGGAGAGACCCCTCATCTTCACAAGTCATGAAATCCCAATATGCGAAACCCCGATTTGATTTAGCATGAATAGGCTTCGGAGTTTCGGCACCCGGGAAACCAAAGGGCGACACCCCTCGTCTTCACAAGTCACGAAATCTCAATATGTGAAACCCTGATTTGATTTAGCGTGAATAGGCTTCAGAGTTTTGGCACCCGGGAAACCAAAGGGAAAGACCCCTCATCTTCGCAAGTCGTGAAATCCCAATATGCGAAACCCCGATTTGATTTAGCGTGAATAGGCTTCGGAGTTTCGACACACGAGAAACCAAAGGGCAAGACCCCTCTTCCTCGCAAGTCATGAAATCCTGGTATATGAAACCCTGATGCACTTGGTGGATGGGACCTAGGTCACAGGACAGGGTCATGCGATAGAAAGGAGGAGTCCCAAAAAAATATGGACCATCCATCGGAGGAGACACGTGGTGAGCGGTCAGAGTTCGGGGAAAGCTTCGAAATTTTGTAGGCCATTGGATCTAGTAGAATAGTGAAGGTGTTGAGACTGAGTGTCTTTCAACACCCTTAAGCTCAAGAGGGATAGTGACCATTAGATACAGATCAACGACGATCTTTGATCTCGTACATGAATTCCCATATTGAAATTCGGGGATCGGAGTGACAAGGGAGTTGGAGTCGCTGTATCATGAACTCCTGGTTCACGAAACTTTGAAAAGATCTGGACCGTTGGATCCAAATCATCGAGGATCATTGGATCTCATGCAAGAACTCACATATCAGAGTTCAGGGTTTGAAGAGTCAGTGGTTTGGTTCACTGCTTTTCGAACTCCCAGTTACCAAAATCCTGATACGGCCAGGACCATCGGATTAGTGGGAGAGTCGCGACCGTCGATCTCTTCGAAGGTAAGATTCAGGTTTTGGGGTTTGAAGAGTCGAAGGACTTGACGCTCTTGCATCGCTGAGCCATGAAAAATGAAAGGTGCCTCTTGGCTTGGCCTGTGATCATAACCAACAATCACATGGAGGTGGATAAGGGAAGAGTTAGCCTGCACTAGGCCCCCGTAGGAGTTCGGGGATTCTATCCCTTGAGGAAGAGAAAAAAAATTTAGTTGTTGTAGTGGGTTTGTGACAAATTGGTATCAAAGAATGGTTACAACACTTGGCCTACTTGGGATCATGAAAGGGTTGCGCAAAAAATCCATTTGAAGAACTCTTAAAAGGAGTAACCCTCTATCTTAACCCCCTTTATCAAAAGTTGAAGTTAAGAATGAAAATTCTTATTTTGTGTATGCATTTGAAAAATATGAATTATGCGCTGGTTATGAATGAATATAAATATTGACTAAAAACAAGTATTTTATTTTCCCTGCACACAATCAGATCATCAACTGTGGGAAACTACAAATGCATAGAATGGTGACTCACCACAAAGTGGGGTATGGCTCCCACAATAGAGACGAAGAGTCTAACGAAAGGAGGGCGGTAGAGACCCCTCCAGATCTAGCCGAGACTATGAGGAGCCTCATGGTCAAACTACAGAGCTGCAAGGCCGACAACGAGAGGTTGATGAAAGAGAAAGAGAAACAAATGGAATTTAATGCAGTCTTACTGCAGAGTTTATCTGACATACAAAGACGATTGCATCATGAACCGGACACCAATCATGCAGACCGACGACAGACAAAGAAAAGTCGAAGTCTACCTGAGATACATAAATGTGGTCTTTTAAGTGACCATACTAGGAAGATCACCTCGAGAAAGGTCCACCCCAGAGATAAGGGACAAGCGTCAGATGATTCCTCTAGAAAGGAAATTGGCAACTCGGAGTGATCTTCTAGTAGCAGAACTAGTTCTTATTCCCGAAGAAAATGAAAGAAGCGAAATTATTCCAAAAGTCATAATATCGAAGAATTCTAGAAGGCCAAACCACCCTCTTTCGACGGTGAAATAAAGAAGGGGGAGGAAGCGGAGGCCTGGCTGCTTGGACTAAAGAAGTATTTCAGAGTCCATGACTTCTCAGAAAACTTGAAGGCCCGAGTAGCCACTTTCAACTGGAATGGAAAGGCTTCCATTTGGTGGGAAGACCTTAAGAATGTAAAAGGGATTCACGAAGATGACCTATCTTGGGAATGGTTTGAGAAATACTTCAGGAAGAAGTATCTGTCGGAAAAGTATTTCGACGAAAAGACTAAAGAGTTCTATGAAATCAAGATGGAGCAACTCACCATAGAGGAATATGTCAGCAGATTCCTCGAGTTGCTGAGGTACGTACCCTTTATAAAAGAAGAAAAGGCAAAGGTGCAACGATTCATCAGTGGAATACCTAAGGACTATCAGAACAAGATTGAGTTTAATGAGCCAAAGACCCTAGAAAACACTATCTGAAAGGCAAGATATTGTTATGAACAGCGTGGGCATCGGACAGAACCTTGCGAAGGCTGGAAGAAAAAGAATAGTTTGGGATTCCAGAAAAAGGAGTTTAAATCCCCAAGATTTAAAAACTATAAAAAGAACTCAAGAATGATCTTCCCATCCCAAAGTGTACACCAACAGAATTTCCCCTCCCAAGGTGGAAATAAACCCTCTGGATCTACTCCAGGAAAGATTGATAACCCAAAGAGAGAACCCTTGAAATATTGGGGTTGTGGAGAAAAACATCTACTAAGGGACTGTCTGCACCGACAACAGAACAGTCGGAGAATTTACGACATTCAAGAAGCTACCACCATCAATGACGTGGCCAGGAGCAAGCTGCAAATTTATGCAGCCTTGGATAATAAACAAGCTGACCACCAAGCTTCAGTGGTGGAGATAGAAGGTATGATCACCAACCATATAGTGTCTATTCTAATCAACCCTGGTTCAAATTTGAGTTATATAGCCCCTAAGGCTGTTGATAAGTGTAAATTACAGCCACATAAACATGCCAAGCCATGGTTGGTACAGTTAGCCATTGGCACCAAAAGAAAGGTAGCAGAGGTCATACCAGCTTGCCAATTCACTATGGGTGAATTCCCCACCCAAGCAACCCTTAAAATATTACCCCTAGGATCGTATGACCTATTGATTGGTATGGACTGGCTAGCCACATATAAATCCAGACTGGACTGTTACCATAAAACCTTAGAATGTGTAAGTGAAGGAGGAAGAAGGATAACCCTTCAAGGGATCCAAAAACCTGTCTCGCTGAGACGAATATTAGCTCTTCAAATGAGAAAGTATTGCAGAAAGGGATGTCCACTATATGTGATACAGGTGTTGGATTCAATTGAAAATGACAAACCAAGCCTGGAATACCACCCCACACTAAGAGAATATAGAGATGTATTTCCATAAGAGGTATCGGGTCTACCTCCGAGAAGGGACATTGACTTCTAGATAGAACTTGCACCAGGAGTGGTGCCAGTGTCTAGGACACCCTACAGGATGAGCACACTCGAGCTAGTTGAGCTTAAATTACAACTGAAAGAAATGATGGAAAAAGGATATATCCAGCCCAGCATGTCTCCATGGGGAGTACCAGTCTTATTTGTGAAAAATAAAGACGGTACCCTCTGACTGTGCATAGATTATAGACAACTCAATAAGGTAACCATAAAGAACAAGTACCCCTTACCCAGGATCGATGACCTCTTCAATCAATTGGGAGGTGCTTCCATCTTCTCAAAGATTGACTTGAGATATTGATGCCATCAAGTCCGAATCAAGGGTGAAGACATCCACAAAACTTCCTTCAGGATGAGATAGGGTCACTATGAGTTTGTGGTAGTACCATTTGGATTAACCAATTCTCCTACCACTTTTATGTGTTTAATGAACAATGTGCTCAGCAAATTCCTAGACAAATTTGTATTGGTTTTTATTGACGATATATTAATTTACTCCAAGAATAGAGAGGAACATGAGGAACATCTTAGGCTTATGCTTCAAGTGCTAAGAGAACATCATCTCTATGCCAAATTTAGCAAGTGCGACTTTTTCTAGAAGTAAATACATTACTTGGGCCATGTCATATCTGAAGAAGGAGTAGCAGTAGACCCTAACAAGATCAGGTCTATCATGGAATGGCCTACCCCAAAGGATGTTTCAGATATCAGATCCTTTATGGGCTTAGCAAGATACTATAGGAGATTTATAAAAGGATTCTCCAAGATTGGTTGTCCAATCACTGCCCTCTAGAAGAAGG